>JAQZBX010024048.1:0-30406 GCA_029593785.1 Cabassous unicinctus
GAAGACCCTGTTGAGGGGAGAAGACCCTGCTGAGAGGAGAAGACCCTGCTGAGGGGAGGAAGGAGACCCTGCTGAGGGGAGGAGGCCCTCATGGAGGGAGGAGGCCCTGCTGAAGGAAACATTCCATTTTCTGGGAGGACTGGACAGAGGCTCGTTGGACATGGCTGCTGAGACAGTTCAGGGGCTCCGGCTCAGGGTGGCATCTGCTGCTGGAAGTCAGGAGCTGGCGGTTCTGGGCTCCTCTGTCTAGGTCTGGGCTGGGCTGGTGTCAGTCCTGCGTGGAAAGAGCCTAGGGAAGAGCTTTGGTCTGTCGCGGTGTGGGCTGTGCTTAAACATTGGAAAATTTTCATGTTTTAATTAGCAGCACAGAACTTAGAGGGGCAGGCAGGTTTCACAGCAGGTTTCTAAACCCCCACCCCTGCAGCTGGAGCTATCTCCGGAGGAAGGGGCTTCCATGCACCAAATGGACGGAGGTGTCCAGAACCTGCCACGGTGAGCCACCCATCTCAGCGGCGCCCTTCACGTCTGTGTGCAGCTGTGGTGACCCCTGTGGGCTGCGCTGACCCTCCTTGCCAGATACCACCCGCCCAGAGGCGCAGAAGCTGCACTGGCCTCCAGGAAGGGGTCACAGCTGGAATTTGCTTGGATACATATAGGGAAGAGGAAGCGGCAGGGCTCTACCATCGCATCTGAGAAATCTGTAGCCCCTGAAAAAATAGGTCTGGCATTTAAATGAGGGAACTGAAAGAGTGAAGCTGTGCAGGAAGGTCACAAGGCTCAGGTCACGAGGCTCGCACAGGGCTTGTGGGAGGATCAAACGCACCCTGGGAGCGGGCCCCAGCCCTTGGCCGTTTGTCCTTGGGCATGCCAAGGCTAACTCTTTAGTCTTCTGCATACTGTTGTACGCACGATATTTGAGGCTTCTTCCAGCACGGGCATCCTAGCAATGGTTTTAGGGCTTCAACCAGCAGAAAGCAGGGGTGAGCTGGACCCTCCAGGGCAGTGGGAGGGCCAGTGTCCGGACGGTCGGCCGTGATTCCACTGGGAGGACGCTGCGGGTGGGGGGCAGTAAGTATGATTTGAGGTGAGATGCGGGGCTGCCCTCTGCCTGCCTGCCAGTCGTCTGCCAGCCAGGTTTGTAACACCCCACAGGCTCTCACAGGGTTACCTGGTCCTTGTCCCCAAAAGCAGGAGCACCTGCTGGGGGTGAGGTGCACCTCTGTCCCTGGAGCTCTCATAAGGAGCTGCAGCTTCTGCAGTTAGCTCCCCGGCCAGATACGTGGGCAGGCTCTCCAGGGCCCAGGGGAAACCCCCAGGACTTGTCTCTGCCAAACTGTGCCCCCTCAGTGGCCCCCAGGTTGCTCTAACTTGCCCTCTGCTGGGAGGGAGGGGCTTGCGCTTTTGCTGGCGAGTTGTGCAGGTGGGAAGCGGCAGGTGCCGGGCTCCAGCACCTGTGTCCTTGCTCAGGTGTGTGGCTCACCTCTCCAGCTCAGGTCCCGACCCTGGAGAAGGAGCCTGGACCTCAATGCGAATGGCTCTTAGGAGACCTTTGGCCAGCGGGCCTGGGTGAGCCAGGAGAAGCCAGGATGCGCACACTCTGTCCTGGATCCTGAGACACCCCCACCCACCACTCCAGACTCCACCCTGGAGGTGCCTGGGCCCATTGCCCCCGTCAGTGCAGCTGCCGCACAGACGAACCCTTGGTCATCTCGGGCTGATGGCTTTGGGGTTATTTCTGACATCTGTTAGTAACACCTCCGTCAGTGGGCAGGAGGGGCCCAAATAATACTAAACACCTGACGGTCGCGGGCACCAAGGAAACTCGCAAATGGCTTTTTAGAAATTGATTTCAAAAAGTTACCCACTATCACTTTTCTACTTGATTTCCTAAAAGAGCAATTCGAAATCACATGGTGATGCTATTGGTTGACAGCCAAGTAAATTGCACATAGCAGGTACTTATCAAATACTTTTAAATGAATGAGTGAACCAAGAATGAATGAATGAATGAGAGCTCTTCCAGTTTTTCCCAGCATCGCCAGCGCTCTGTATTTCTTCCTGAAACTTCCCCATCACTCTAAAAGCCTGTTTTTCAAGTAAAAACACCGTCTCTATAAACTTCGACATGTTGATGGTGAGTTTTTGCCACGGTAACATATTCGATGCCTGTGAACTAGTCATACCCTCTCCTTTTCTGGGAAACCTCTCTCTCAAAGTGGGTCTTTGCAAGAAGGGCACACCAAGCCCCACACCGGCTGAGAACTGCAGAGGCCCACCTCCCAGTTGCCCCACATGGCCGAGGAGCCTGGGGGTGATGTGGGGGAGACTGCTCTGGGCAGAATGTGTTCACTTTGTTGACTGACTTTCTGAACAGCTCTGGTCTGTGAGCTTTGATGTACATTTCCTCAACTCTTTCCCAGCACATTTTCCTTCCTAACTGTGTTTGCTTCAACTTATTGTAAAATCAGTGTGCAGTTCTTAAGATTCTTTGAAGGTTGAAGCAACTGGCTTGATATCAATGCACCACCAAGTGGCACATAAAAGCCAACTGCACAGGCACAGATGCGGGCCCACCTGCTGAGGGATTGACATTTAGGGAAGCAGCATTCACACACCCACCTGGAGGGAGCCACCTCCAGCACCTGTGCACTCACCTGGAGAGCCACCACCAGTACCTGTGCACCCACCTGGAAAGCCACCACCAGCACACACCTGGAGGGAGCTGCTACCAACACCTGCACACCCACCTGGAGGGAGCCATCAGAGTTGGCCCATTGTTGCCCAGGGGTACTGGACTCTGGGTGACCCAGGGTTTGCTGGCTCTGTATTCTTCCTTCCTTTCCTTCCATCCGTCATCCCTCCAGGGAGGAAGGGAGGTGGCAGCTTGGTGAGTGTGAGGGTGGGGTGGAACAAGGACCCTCCCCCAGAAGGCGCTGGGCATCATAGATTCTACATGACCCTAGAGGGAAGGGGCATTAGGGATCCTCTAGCCCAATTTGCACATTTCAATAAAGATGAAACCAACCCAGAGAGGGGAGGTGGCTTGTGAAGTTAGCAGAGCTCATTTCTGAGAAAATGACTCGAGGTGCCCTCACGCTGCTCAGGGTGACCATGAATGTTCATCTGAAGTACCCCTGAGAGCATCAACGGTCTGTCTTTGAAACCCTGGTGTATCAAAGTGGTCCAGGTAAACGGAGCAGCTGATGGAATTGGCTTTGGGTTTCTGGGCAAGTGACCTTAAACCCGCCCTTCCCAGGACCAGCACTCCACTGAACTGGGAAATTTTGTGCATTTCAAAATACTTTAAAAATATTGATTGTATCATTTAATCCTAATATGGCAGTTTGAGATTGTCTATGAATTCCAAAAAGAGGATTGTGTTTGTAAACTGATCTATTCCTCTGGGTGTGCTCCCCTTTGATTGTATTAGATTCAGCTGATGCATCTGAGTAAATTATGTTAAGACTAGGCTTTGATTCGACCACATCAGTATGGTGTAACTCAGAATTGAGTCCCTGCCCCCTTGGTGGGCTATATAAACAGACACACAGAGAAGATACACAGAGGAAGGAAGCTCCATAGATGTGGAAGAGGATCCTGACACCCTGGGAAAAGAGATGAGCCATTTGCCTGATAGTTTGCAGCTGAAGAGAACAGAGCAGCTGAACCCTATGCCAACCTATAGCTGAGGAGGCCTGAAAAGAAATGAGCCCTTCAACCTACACCTGAGATCAGAAGACGCTGGGCCCATGGAGCCTTAAGAGGAAGAGGAAGGCTGAACCCTTGCAGAGATTGGCAACCATCTTGCTTCAACATGTGGCAACAGACTTTGGTGAGAAAATACCTCTTATGGTACCTTGAGTTGGACTCTTGTGACTGTAAGCTTCTACCCCAAATACCTTTTATGAAAGCCCACAGATTTCTGGTACCTTGCATCAGCACCTCTTTGGCTGACTAATACAGAATTTGGTACCAGGAGTAGGGCATAGTCTGATGCAATTACCAAAAATGCTAGAACAGTTTTATAAATGGGTAAGGCATATTTTTTGGAGAAATTGTCAGATGCTTAATGGGAAAGGCCTAGACTGCTTTGAAGAGCCTGTTGGTAGAAATATGGAGCCTAAAGTTATTTCTGATAAGTCCTTAAAAGGAAGTGATGAAACTATTATTGGAAACTGGAGGAAAGGTGATCCATATTTTAAAGTTGCATATCAAGATTGGCTCCTGATGTTATATGGAAGGCAGAATTTGAAAATGGTGAGCCTGGACATTTAGCTGAAGAACTTTCCAAACTAAACTCAGAAAATGCAGCTTGGCTTCTCCTTGCAGCTTATAGCAAAATGCTAGATGAAAGAGAGATGCTGAGAACTGAATTGTTGGGCACAAAGAAACCAAAAACTGACTCTAGAAATTCCAAGCCTCTGGAAATCAAGCTCCCAGATGATAGTGCCCCATTAGAAGAATTAACTGAACTTGGAAATTGTAAGCCAGGATTGAAAATGCAATTATCCAGGAAAGACTTGTGGAAATTGTTACTGTCTGATGGCTTGGACTGCTGCTTCCTGTATGCTAAACCAACAAGCTTTTGGCAAGAACTATGTGAACAAAACCACTGTCAGCCTGGACTAAAAGGGACATGGAGGGGAGAGATGGAAGGAAAAATGGCTTTAAGAGGAAAACCATGGAAGCTGAGATCTAGAATTAAGACATCTCCTTGGGCCAAGAGAGGAACCCTACCCATGTCTACAGAGAGGGTGAGTTTGCCCTGGCATTTGAAGAGGGTGGATGTTCCAGACCACTGTTCAGGGAAAGTTTTGCCACCCCAGGGTACAGAGCGGGTGGAGCACATTTCCCAAGGGTTGGGGAGAGTGAGGTTGACACCCCATTGCTCTGAGAGGGGTGGGCCTGCTCCCCATAGATTAGGGAAGGCCAGGTCACCACCTCACTGTTTGGAGAAGTTTGGGCCTGTATGCCAGAAATTAGGGAGAATGTTGCCACCACCTCACTGTACTAAGGGGGTTGAGACTGTACCCCAGAGATTGGGGAAAGAGTAGCCATCACCCCAATGTTCTTGGAGGATGAGGTCTGGAGCTCAGTCACCACCCAGATGCTTGATGAGGGAGTAACCAAGGAAACGGTCATTGGAAAGGGGTTGGGGTAGCTTGGGCAGTGTCCACCACAGTCCTGGGCATTCGTTTTAGGGCTGCCTCAAATGACCAGGGCACACCTGCTTCATGGGCTAGAGGGGAGACCATGCCCAGCTGTGAGGACTTTCCCCCTCCCCACTGCTCACCCTACCTCTTGCCCTTGGTTAAGGAACCTCTGCTTGTCTTGCAGGAGGGGTCCCCCCACTGAGCGCTAAGAGGACATGAGGACAGGGACCTCACTAGAGCACTTATTTCTACTCAGCAGTCTAGCCTGGTGTGTGTGTGTGTGTGTGTGTGTGTGTGTGTGTGTGTGTACATGCACTTTGATGCCTGGGTGTCTCTGCCAAATCACCTACCAGTTCCCCAGGACCAGAGCCAAGTCTAGTATTTCATCTCATCTCCCAAATAATTCCTTTATTTAGTGTTGTAGGCCCCAATGGATATTTGATAACATGAATTAAACCTATTGTTGTTTATCTGCTTTGAAACAGGCTAAACAGCATAAATATGTAAAATAATTATAAAGTAGTAAAACAGACTATAATAACTGCCCACATAATCATTATAAAATCTGCATACCTTGTAGACCGGGAACTGAGTGGAATTCCCATGAATGGGCTCCTGGGAGTCTTCTGACAATGGTGAAACTATAGCCAGGTGGAAAAAAATTACAGCGGGCAGAGGGGACTGAGGGTGGCATGGCCACATTCATAATAGCACTTGTGCTAGGTACTAGGACATGATTCCCTTTAATCCTGGGACCCTTCTATGGCGAGACTGTTCAGACAGGTGAGGGACCCCCACCCCTGAGACTGACCAGCTGTCACTGTGCCCCAGTGCTTTGCCCCAGTGCTTTGCTCCAGTGTTTTGCTGGGCACCCCGTGAAAAAGAACAAGCTAAGGCATCTCACAAAAGGGCTACAGGGTCTGGTGACCCTTCTGCTCATCCTAGTGGGAGAGGGGAAAGGGAGGGGCATTGAGAGCAGAAAGAGGTGGGAGCTGAAATGTTTGGGAAGAAGGTTGTGGTTCTTCTTCCCTGGTGACTACAACAAATGAGATGCTGCAACCAATAATTGGGGGTTTGCTGTTCTTCAGAAACCAGGGTGGGCAGATAAAAAATTGGCTGACCAGGCTCAGCCCAGCTGTCCCACTTTGTGAGAATGCAAACTTGCAGACCAGCACGGCTGGGCGTAGCTGGTTGTTTAGACATCTAAAATTCCTTTTCTCCTCTCAGAGTCCTTGAACAAGTGAGTCTCCTTGGTGTATTTAAAATGCGATGTGGTTTGGTTCACAGGTTCACACAGGTTTCGTGTGCAGTTGTGTATGCCTGCGCTTTGCAATGGCTGCTCCGTTTCTGGCTGGAGCGGGGAGGCCAGTCCCCTTGGGCTGTCTTTGTTGTCCTGCAATCGCGGGTCACTGGAGCTCCAACCCTCTTCACAGTCTCCTTCCTGATTCTTTTGCCTAGAGACTCCAGCTCTTTGCTTCTCACCTTTCCCTGACCTCCCAGGCTCCAGACCCCTAGCTCTGCCCCCTGGGAGTGGCCTCTTATGGCCTTGGGCCCTAGAGGGCTTCTTCCTAGGGCTCTCTTTGGTGTCCCTTTTGCACACATCTCACCTTCACCATTGGGATGTTGTCTCCTGGGGCCTCTGTGTAAAGTACCCACCCTGGATAAGGAGCCCAGACACCCTTAGGTCAGCCTCCAGGAGTGGGAACAGGTAGGTGTGCAGAGCTCAGAAGGAAGAAGGCTGCCCCGGGCCTCAGCCCCACTCACCTGTAAAGGGCCACTCACGTTAGGGGCTGTTTGAAAGTGTTCCAGATGCTGCTGTGGTTTTCAGTACCCTTCTGGATGTTTCCTCGGGGGCTGGGCAATGGGCGAGGGCTAGAGGGCAAGTGCACCCCTCCAGGCGCTTGGAGGGGCTGTGGAGAGGCAGGCAGGGGGAGGGCCCGGGGGTGGAGGCAGAGTTTCAGGGGATGACGGGGGGTCAGGTGTGAGCTTGCTGGAGATCCCAGACCAAAGCCCTGGCACTCCCAGCCATTTCCAGTACTTTCCTAAAATGTGGGTGGCCTTCAACTCCTTGGAAGAGAAGGTGAAGGTTCCAAAACAGTTCAGCAGTCTGGACATTTTGCATGGAAACAATAATATAAAGTGTCCTTAGAATTCCCAGGTCAGCCACTCGTGGTGTAGCTAAGCTCCCATACGTCTATAATGAAATGAACCAGCATATACTAGTATTGCTGTGTTAGTGGTTAAACAAAGCATCAAGAAGCTGAATATGCTGGTTTTGCTTTTATCCAGAAAGCTGAACTCTTGGAGAAATAGAATTGATTAGAGGAAGTTGAAGATGTAGACTTTTCTAGAGAAGGAATGTCAAGGGCTTTCAAGGGCGCTGGCACCATTTCTTTATGACATCTAATTCCACTTTCTTTCTCATTGATTCAGATGGATCATTTGAGCACTGCTCTTACATTTATCATTCACGACTGGGGTCAATTTTTGGATCACAAATAAAATGACTAGAAGGAGAAGAGGCTGACAGAGGGAAATATGAAGTGGGGGAGAAGGCAGAAAAGAAAGGGAAGGACCATCACACAGAGATTTCTTTAAGGATTCAATCAACAAAATGGTGCAGGGTCTTCTACTGCACGAAATACTGAAGCAGAGAGGTGAAGGCACGGAAGCAGTGGAGAAGCAGCGTGAAGCCAGGGTGCGGTCTGTGCCTGACTCTAAGCTAGACTAGTGGTGGGTGGCAGGCAGCGGGCAGAGGCCTGAGATATTTGTAAGTTCAGGTGTTTATAATTTGAGATTGTTTCCTGGAGGTAAGTGGCATAGCGGTGGTGGGAGTAAACCATTTCATTACTACTACGATGATGATGTGAGCATCATCCCATCTGATGTCAACTGATTGATTAATTTTATTATTTCACCCAATACATATTAATTGAGCTCCACTGTGTTCCAGTTGCTGGGCTAGAGTAAGAAACAAGCAGGCACAGTCTTTCTTCTCAGGAACTTGTGGTCCAGTGGAGGAGATAAACATAAATGAAATAATCACACAAATGCATATAAATCTGCATCCGTGATAAATGCAACAAAGTGTGATCTGCAATGGAAGGATGTGACCTGGCTTCTCTAAGGAAGTGATGCTTGGACTGAGATCCACTGCAATGGGGCCAAGTGGGCTAAGAGGTGAGAAAACGCAGTCCAGGGGGAGTGGGCAGCAGGTGCAGAGGCGGAGTGGCAGGAGGAGGGAGCTTCCCAAGAAGGCCCACGCTGCTGGAATGAGGCAAGAAGGAGAGCACGGGAGGTGGGCCCTTTCAGGAGCTGCCGATGAGGAAGCCGAGGTTTAGTGAGGGTGAGTGTTCTAGGCAGCAGCACAATTCAGAAGAACCAGCGCTGGGACTCAGCCCTCACAGCTTGGAAGCCACTCTGGCCCCGCTTGATGTTTCTCACATATTAGGTACTTTATTTGTCCAGTGAAAGTACTTGGGAAAGACCATCTTATTATCCCTTAATAAAACACTGATTATGTTATGCACTTACTAATCAAGCATCTATAATGTACTAATTTTAAATAAATATGAATATTAATTAATATGTGCACAATAACCAGTTCTATCCTTGTTTAACTTTCTAACAAGTTCCTGGAATATTCCTGGTTAGTGTCACAACAATAGCAGAATAATTCCTGCTGTGTTAGGATGGAAAGAACACCTGACTGCCTGCAGTGCTTCCTAGGGTTGCATGTATGCAGCCATCATCACTCTACACAGTAGATATGCTTTCAAAACCTCATCTTTAAGTTAAATCTGGGCAACTCAGCACTTTGAGGTAACCTGAAGAACCCCTTCTTCCAGCCCAAGCTTGATGCATTTCCACATTTGTGTACACGGCCTACCTGTAATATGTTGGCATGTCGTTTATTTGGTCACGTTTGAGGGTTGTCTTTGGAACGTGGTGAGAACACTGCTGTCTTTTGGTCGGGCTATCGGATGTAGGTCTAGGTCTATGGTATTTGTACTTTTACCCTGGTATTTACCATATAGAGTCTATATCTAATGGTATGTATAAGTGGTGTGATTTTGGCTTTCTGTATGAGGCTGGAAGGCTTCTTGGCAGTGGTGACACAAGAATGATGGAAGCTGGACGACTGTCCTGTCCAACACATGCAGCATCTGTAATAAGCTGCCCCCTCCCAGGCAGGATGTGCCTTGTGCTAAAAGCCACATGTCACTGCTTTCTCGAATGTCCTGCATTTGGTTTCCCACACTGCCTGCTCTCACCTGAACTGCATCTGGCTCCTTATCTGCCTGCCCTCCAAACTCCCTGTCCACTCATGGCTTTTGTCTGGGCCCTCTGGCTGGCCTCCCAAACTCACCTACCTTCCACCTTTGCACTCATCAGGTGAGGTCGCTGATAACTCAGAGTGACAATTTCATTCCTCCTTGAGGAGGGCGAGGCAGGCCTGGGGTGCTGAACTGGGTGCAGGTCTTGATGTTGGAGAAGGAGCTTTGGAAGCAAGCAGACCTGGGTTTGAATCCTGCCTTCACCCATTACCAGCGTGTCACCTTGGGCAGGTTATTTAAACTCTCTGAGCCTCAGTTTCCTGAAATGGTGAGAAAAAGTTGTTTGTCATCGGGTTGCCCTAAGGATTTAGTGAGATTAAGTATGTAAATCACCTTTACCGTCCTTGGCACACAGTAGGTGAGTAGCAATAGCTGTTCTTTTGTTATGAACAGGGGAGCACATAATAGGAGAATCCTGAGAGTGAGCCTCAGAGATGAGCAGAAACTGTCAAGTCCAAGGGGCAAGTGGAGAGGCGGAGATAAGAAAAGTTCCCCAAATTTAAGAAATGAGGCCCACACTGAGCAGATTAAGTCAGTGGGGGAAGGGCCGGAGGCGGGTGTCTCAGATGAGGCTGGAAGGCAGGCTCCAGCCGCTCTTCCCTGACCACAGGATTCCTGGGCCCCAGTGTGGGTTTCTCAGGCCCTAGCAACATGCTGCTGTGATTAAGCAAGCCCCCTGGTGTCTTTCTATTATGCCAATCCCTACCCCCAGGAGGCCCCCTCCTCCAATCTGACTGGCCTGTGTTCTTCAAACCCTGAGGTTGGTTTCGTGTGCCTCAGTTTCTCCATCAACAGTTCTTATTTCAGCCCAAATAAGCCTGAGCCTGTGCCATTTTGACTGATCTTTTAGTTTTGAAGGCTGAACTCCGCTTGGCTCATCAGGATTGTTGATCTCAGCATGTCCCAAGTCTCGTGCTATAAAATTGTGATGGTTTTATTGACCAATTAGCACAGGTTAATGATTGTTTTCATGAAAGTGGTGGGTCACTCTCTGGACAGCAGGTTGAGCAATGTCATCTGAGTCTGAATCACACGTCATAAAATGTTAGGGCGGGATGGGATCTTGGGAGTCAGGTAATCCAGCTCTCGTTTAGCAAAGGAGGAAACTGAGGACTGCAGAGGTTAAACTCTGGATAAAAATGGCCGGCAGGATACAGAGAGTATTGGAAGCTCCGGGAAGGTAAAGTATTTCTCCAAGATAATTCAATTAAAAAACTCCAATCCCTTTCTTACAACTCTGAAACTCAAGCCTACAAAGTCTTGGTGCAATGATGATGCTGTGATGTGATTTGTAAGGTCAATAAATGAGAAACTGGATCATTTAAAGGTTGCTGACCTCTAAGATTTCTGTTCACCCTGACATTCTAAGGATGTGCTTTGTACTAATGATCTACAAAGTACATCATGTACTGTGTACATGATGACGTACATATAATTTACACATTTGCTTAAATTTTTTCTCCTGAATAAGAACTTCATAAAAACAAGAACTGTGGTACTCACCCTGGTTTCTCCCATGCACTTGCTTGTATTTGCTCAGTAGGATTTTCTAAATGAATGAAAGGATGATGGTATTTTGAAAGTGTGTGATGGTCACCCACAAGTATGGCTATATTTAAAAATGGAAACTAACAAGTGTTGGAGAAGATGTAGAGAAATTGTAACTCTAGTGCATTGTTGGTGGGAATGTAAAATGGTGCAGCCACTGTGGAAAGCAATATGGCAGTTCCTCAAAAAGTTAAATATAGAATTGCTGTATGACTGGGCAATTGCGCTTCACGATATATATCCAAAGAGAGTGAAAACAGGGCCGCAGCTGCTTGTACATCAATGCTTACAGCAGCATTATCTACAAGAGCCAAAGGCTGGAAGCACCCAAATATCCATCAACAGATGAATGGACAAACAAAATGTGGTGCATACACACCATGGAATACTTATTCAGCCATAAGGAAAGAATGGAGTTAAAGACGTGCTGCAACATGGAAAACCTTGAAAGCATTGTGCTCAGTGAAGTAGCAAGGCACGTGAGGTCAACGTTGTATGATGTCACGTGTGAGAGATGGCTACAAACAGCAAATTCACAGAGTAGACGGCAGAGTAGAGGCTACTGGGGGAGAGGGACTTTGTTTACATAAAAGAAGGAAGGTGTGATAAAGAGTGACCTGGTTCTTGACGTGGAGGAGAGGCAGAGTGAGTCAGAGAGCAGAATAGGCTCTCATTTGCTCAGTCTCACTTGAAGACCAGAAGTATATGGATTGGGGGAGTAGTTAGTTCTGAACTGAAATAATGAGAGCTGCAGCCCAAGGTTTTTCTGGAAAAAAACCCACAATTTCCAAATCCAGTGGAACCCCTGCCTGTCTCACTGAAGCTTCTTTGCTCGAGACAGGGTTATGTAAAGACCAAAGATGGGACGTGGGGCGTCCTTGAGTGGGAAAGTCTGTTTTACAGATAGGGTCAAGGTCAAAGGTCGGGCACACGAGCGACCTCAGTCCCTGCCGCCAGCTCACGGCAGCCCTGGCGCTAGAACCTGCTTCTGGCTTGGCCTGCCCTTTCCTGGGCAAATCCCAGCCCTGTCAGGGTTTCAAGACCCTCCGAGAAACAGTCCCCCACTTCTGAGAAAAAGGAAGAGAAATGTGGGAATGAATCCCACTTGGCTGGCGCTTCAGGGGCCTCCATTTTTACTTTCCCCCACAAATGGCTCGGAGCCCCTGGACCTTCCGGCCGCCGCCCTGGGCCGGCCGCCGGTGGCTGCGCTCGGCAGAGGCCTGGCTGGCGGCATGCCTTCTCCACTTGGCAGCCTCCTGTTCCGAAAGGCAGCTGCTCTGCTGGTGGGTTTCTGTGCATTTTATGGCTCTGGCTCAGGGTTGCTGATCTGAGCAATCTTAATCACCCAAACGAGTGCGCAGCTGCTGCTTCTCGCCGCAGAAACACCCACCGCTACCGTGCAGTGTTGGCTCCCACCCAGGGTGCTGAGGAGACGAAGCCTATCTGCAGGGCGACAGCAGAAACTCAAACCCGCCCCAGGCCTGTGCTGGTGCTGGGAGGCCCCTGCGCTGCTGACGGGCTGCTTCCCCCGAGAGCATCTCCGAAACCCTCCGTCCTTCCTCTCCTTCCTACTTTCTTCCATTCCTGTTTCCCTTCTTCCTTTCCTTCCCTTGACACACATTTCTTGAACATCTGTTGATTACTAGGCATTAAATTAGGGGTATTGTGGAAGGAGGGGACCTGGCCTCTGGAGAAAACCTTGCGTCTTCTCATTGTGGAGAGAAAGCAAAGTCATGTACAGAGGTAACTGTCCAAACTGCACCTCACACGCCTTAGAGGGAGGCTCCCGTGCAGCCAGGGATGGGCAGCCGTGGTGCGGGGCACAGCCGCTGAGCTGGTCCGCGAGGGATGGACTCCAGGCATTTCCCTTCCCTGACATCAGGCCCCTTCATGCCCTGGCCCGGCCTCTGTGTGGCCAGGGACAGCTCTGCCGGTGCCTACCAGGCCTGGGCTCCCGGAGAGTCAGTTTAACACGCGTGTGGATGGAAGTGTGCGTCTATATGCAGGAAGCACAGAGAAGACGGTTTGTGCTATTAAAACTGACAAATGTTAGAAGTACAATTTAAAAGTAAAGGAGATGAGTTTCCAGAGAGGACCGGACCCCTTGGGAGGACTGAGGAGGCCGCTTAGGTCTGGCGGGCAGCCGGGAGAGCACTGTGGA
This sequence comes from Cabassous unicinctus, assembly GCA_029593785.1. Classification (NCBI taxonomy): domain Eukaryota; kingdom Metazoa; phylum Chordata; class Mammalia; order Cingulata; family Chlamyphoridae; genus Cabassous; species Cabassous unicinctus. Next base: position 13,200 of record JAQZBX010024048.1, read on the forward strand.
GGGAGCGGGGAGGCCGGGCAGGTGGTGCTCACGGAACTGGGTCTCCTTGAGGGCGAAGACCGGCCACAGGCTGAGGCCCGGCCCAGCGTGAGGGAGCCAGGAGGAGCTGTGCAGGCGGGCTCAGATCAGGACGCTGGGCCGTGGCAGCGCCTGGGGGCCGCGGGGGCTGCGCAGTGGAAGCCAGCCCCGGCTGCGGCCACTGGCGGGGGCTTCGGGCTGTGTTCGCCCTCAGGGGTCTGTGCGTGGAGGCATCCCTGTGACTTTGGACAGGCCCTGCCTCGCCCGCCTTGCTGGCTGGCTGCTGCAGCCTCCTGGCAAGGCAAGGCAGCGTCTCCGTGGCAGCGAGCCGGGACCGTCAGGTGGGCAGCCTGGGGGCCGGAGAAGGGAAGCTGCGGCCACAGCAGAAGGAGGAGGTGGTAAGTTGCTGGCACAGGAGCAACTGAGAAAGGTGAGAAGCTACGTTTACAAGTGATTCATCTTTCAGGAGCGAAGACAGAAGATTAGGGGAAACAGGAACAGCAGCCGCTTATCGGGTGTTGGCCATGTGTTCTTGTGGCTTGGCACAGTCGTCACCCCACTCTGCAGATGGGCAAGCCGAGGCTTAGGGAGACGGACACAGTTAGTGACAGCGCAGACACGTGGAAGGGTGGCCTTGCTCTCCCGCCGCCCCGCGCTGATTCACACGTGAGGTGGTCTGTGGGTTTCTGGGTGGCTCCGCGAGGAAGGCACCCACAGGCCCCGAGCCTGTGCCCCTCCCCGGGCTCTGCCGGTCCTCTCTTGCTGCCGTGCGCTGTGGGGAAGGGGCCACCGGCCCTCAGAAGGAGAGGACTCGAGGCCTCTGTGCTAGTGAAGTCTTGCTCAGCTTTCACCACAGCTGCTTCTCCTGCCAGCCCTGAGGCTCAGGCCCCGATTCCTTTAAAGCTCAGGGGCCTGGGGCCTGGGAGGTAACGTGATCGTCGCAGGACCACCTAGCAGGAGAGCAGACCCTGGTTCTCTTTCCATGCCAGGAGGAGCCCACCTGCTGCAGGGTCAGGGCCTGGGTCCAGCTGAGGGGTGGGGCCTCAAGGCCCTGGGCAGCACGTCTGAGCAGGGTGCAGCCTGGCCCTGGAGCTGGGAGGATGCCAGCGGCAAGGCCAGAAACGGGAGCACTGCCGGGAGTCCCTCTCTCCAGTCTGCAGGGTGGAAAGGCAGGCAGGGCCACACCGGGGCCTCTGCGTCCCCGGCTGCTGGGCAGCTGCAGCTGGGAACAGGCCGCCCGGGGCCGCAGCTGCGGCACGTCCTGCTGCTTCTGTCTCGGTGGGGCCATGCAGGGCGCCTGGGTGGCTCATCCTGTTGGCAGGAGAGATTTCGTCATGAGCCCCCCTGAGCCTGTGCAGGGCTGGGGGCTTCTGCGTGCCACGCAGACAAGGGCCCTGCTCCTGGGCACCTGCAGGGGACCCCACCACAGGGTCAACCCCACAAGCACCACTTCCCTCATCCCCTCTGCCTTGGCCCCTGGAAGAGCCCCTGCTCCCCACAGAGGAGGGGGGCTCCACGCCTCCCTCACCCCCCTTATCAGGCCGCCCTTGCACCAGAGGCCCAGCGAGCGGGGCCGTGATCTCACCAGTGTTCAAAGCTTTCTGGGGGAGACGAAGGAAGAGCGGAAAGCACTGGAGTGTGCGTGCGCTGACAGCTGAAGGACCCAGCGCCTGGCTCGGGATCACAGGCTGCGGGGGCGCGGGGGCTGCTTGTCCAGCACCCCGGCCCAGGCCCCAGGCCAAGCCGGCCGACCACAGAATCTCAAGGGAGACGCCGCCTCCTCACAGCTCCCGCCCTGCGTGCTGAGGTTTTCCACAGGGGCCACTTAGTTCAAGCACCCTAAGCCTGGAAGGGGGGCCTGTCACTCCTTTTGCTCGGTTAGGAAAGCGAGGCTTGGGGCATGAAGCGGCCAGTCTAAGGCCACACGGCTCCGTCCTCCTGCTGGGGGACAGGTTCCTTGTCTCAAACCCACAGGAGGTGCGGGGACTGCTGGGCGGGCTAGCACAGGCCGTAGGCCCCTGTCCTTCTGTCCTGCATCTGTCCACCCGGATTGGCAGCAGGGCCGGCGTGGGGAGGAGGGGCACCAGGGGTCAGACCTGGACTCCCCGGGAGCTCAGGGCACGGGGCTCTTTCCTCTGCTGCCACCCCTGACTCATCTCTGCTTCCCCTGCACCCCTCGCGCCCTTCCCCAGTCTCTGCAGGTCCTCTCCTGCGCCCTCCTTATCTCCCTCCAGCCCCCTGCTGCCTCTCTTTGTCTCCTCCTCTCCCTCCTCTCCCGTGCCCCTCCATCTGCGCCTCCAGCCCCCTCCTGCCTCGGCCCCGCCTCTCCCCCTTCCCTCTCAGCTCTGGCTCCCGTGATTTATTACTTGCCCTGCTGCTTCTGACAAACTATTTGTAGGAAAATGAGATTTGGTCCGCGCTGGATGGCTCCTCTGGGAGCCAGGCGGGGGGCTCGGGGGTCGCATCCCCCGTGCGGCATCCCCCCACCAGAGCCCACGGCGCTGACGGAGCTCTTTAAGATAAATGAGCAAAATTAAGAGCCTCACTGGGGAAGAAAACACGGGATGGCAGAAAACAAGCGCGGAGGGTGCGTGGTTTCCTCCCAGAAAGTAACCTGCCTGCATCTCGCTGGGGCCTCCGAAGGCAGGAGGCGCAGTCAGGGCGGAAGGGGCAGCAGCGCTCCGCAGGCTGCAGGAAGAGAGTGAGCAGCAGGCCCCTCGGGGTGGCCGGCCCGAGCAGCTGCCGGCCCAAGGCAGCGGGTCGCTCCCTGCTTGCCGCCGACCAAGGCCCAGGCTCCTGCAGCCGGGCTTCCCCTTGAAGCAGGGCTAAGCCCCCTGGCGGTGGGTGGCCAGGCCACAAGCTGCCTGAGGACAGGGGTGGGTCTGCCCCTGTGGCCGGCGCACCAGCAGCCGCCAGCACCGCTGTGGAGGGAGTGGGTGCATGAGCACAGGCCTTGCAGGCTCACGGCTCCATTTTCAACTCTTCTGGGATGTGCAAGGGAGCTAGTGTTTTAGACGGCTTTTTTTTCCTTATTGTAAAAGCAATACATTATTTTTCTGTCAAACAAAGAACAAATAGATGTAAGCACAGAGAAGAAAATAAAAATAACCTCTTATTCTATTGGCAATTTGGTATTTATCCTGTTTTTAATACATATATTTCAAAAACTGGAACACGTTGTACATGCTTTTTACCTGCTTTATCCACTTAATGTTATATTGTGAATGCCTTTTTATGTTATTAAATGTTGTAAAACATAACTTTAATTAAAAACAGTGTTTTATTATATGTTTATATGTTCCATGTATGATTATTTTTTAACAAGGCACACTTTTTTTCTTTTTTTACTAACTTTTTGCTATTATAAATATGTGCTAACTTTTGCATTCCCCAATCATCCCAGTTTTATTCCAGTCAATGATAAAAGCAGAGATGCCTACTCCTGGCTTCATAAAAATAAGATGCGACCTTCTAAAAGTTGACAACTCTACTGGGCCAGGCCTGAGGGCTCGACGGGGTCAGCCCTTCCAGAACTTTATAGGTTTCCATAGACCATCTGGTTCTGCACATCAGGGAGCTCCAAGAATGAGTGGAATCCAGGGAGGCAGTTAAGGCTTCAGGTGATGTGAGAACAAAACCATATAGGATACTTGAAGAAAAGGACTGCTCAGCTTGAATCTTTGAAAGACACTTACAAGTAGAACACGTGTCAAAGTAAAATAATGGTGACGTTACTCTGATGTTCAGTGTGTTACATGATGTGACACGACTAATTTCAAAGTGTGTTAAATAGTAAACCTTGAAAATGGTGGCGTCACCTGGAGAGTCTAGTAGGAAGTTCCCACAGCAGTGGGAAAGGAAGGGGTTAGGAAGTGTGCAGTGTCCCAACACTTCGGAACCGAGGGGCACGTTTGTGGTGGAGGTTGGCCTCTCAGCCTTGGAAAACAGGGCCCTGTGCATCGAGGCTGCAGCGCTTGGGTCTCTTGGGGGCCGAGAGAGGATGCAAACCACCTTACCCCTTGCCCCATTCTCACTGCAAACAGGAAAACGTGCAGACGTGGCACCATAGCCCCTCCCGGCAGTCTACCTTGAGGATACCTGCGTCACGTGTTCCAGCCTTCGGGGCCCTGGTCCCTGAAGGGGTCTCTGAGGCAGTAACACAGGGGCGGTCCATGAACTATTTTCAGTATTTGGAAAGGACCAATTACCTATAATAAAGTGTCTTGGGCTAATAAAATGTCAACTGTCTTTGCTGTGGGTTGATTTATACCAACTTGATTTGGGAATACATATTATCTCAAACAACTTTCCCTGAACTGGCATTTTTCTAGGTCTTTGATTAATAAAAGGGACAGCCCATTGTTTAATAAACGCAGTCTGTTTTTTCTAATCGTGTGGGAGGTCATGGCTGGGTAAGAAGAGGGTCTTTGATGGAACAAGCTTGGGAAGCAGCATATAATGTTCACCCATAATTCTTTATTGTCCAAACAAGAGCGGATGCTCTCGACCCTGAAGTGGACACTATGGGCATGTCTTCTAGAAAAATCCATCCAAATCTCTTTCCAGCCCTGATCGTGATGGAGAGGTGCATCTATTGATGACTGGGGGAGAGGCAGGCGTGAATATAACAAAACCATGAGCCTAGACCAAAAAAGACTTGAAGATGATTCAACCTGGAGGCCCCTCATCTCATTTTATTAGAAAAGATTTGACGGCAGGCATGGGGATGGGGAGAGAAAAGAAATGAAGACACCACGATCCCTTTAATAGGGCCCAAGATTTGCTCCGCGGAGTCCAGTCGTATTTTCGATAGGAAATTCATGACTCCGCTGTCCCCAGTAACAGAACGGTGATCTTTATGGGGCCGGCGCGAGGAAGCTGGCGGGTGCAGCCCCGGCACATTAAACTGTCTTGGTGAGGAGGCAATTTGTTTGATATTAAGAGTTATAAAAATATCAGCACAGCGCAGTTACGCAGGGGCTAGTGCACAAGCCGCTCTGAATTTTAATGTGGTGTGAGCAGTAAGCACATTGCACTCCCTCTCTGCAAATATTTGAAGAGAAAAGACAGGCCGTGGGTGTCTGCTCGTGCCGTCTCCCGAGGGCCTGGTGAGGGGAGAGACTCTGCGGCGCGAGCTCGGCTTCCCGGCGCTCCGGTGCATCCCCCCCCCGCCCCCCGCGCTCATCTCAGGATTTTCATCCCAATCATCCTTTAGTTTCTTTCTCCAAAGCGTCCGGCTCCCTGCAGTGCCCTCTCGTCTTCTCCCCACACACTCATCCCATCCCATCTCTTCATTTCACTCCAAGGCCTGTATATAGGCCCATGCTTCAACCTCTCCCCTCACCCTCTTCCCATCAGTTTTCTCATTGTTTCCATTTACTGTCATTCCCCTCCTTTCACCTCCCACTCACCTCTTCCCAACCTCGTCTCCCATAAATATCCACTCAGCTTTACAGATGGAGCTTTCTGGAGCACGCTAACCAGTTAATTTCACTACTCTGTGTCAGGCATCGGGCTAGTGGCTGGAGACAAACGTGAATAAGACACAGTGGTCCCTGCTCTCCAGGAACTCAAATCTGGTAACTCAGGGCAGACTGTGACAAGATTCCCCCAAGAGGCAGTGGAGGTCCTAGGGAGACATGCATTGACCAAGGAGAGTCAGGGCTAGATCGTGGAAGGCATGGCTTAGTGGCTGGGTCTCCTAGTGTGCAATTAGCACGTGGCAAATGGAGCACTGAGCAGACAAGAGTGTGTTTCAGACAGAGCAAAGAAAGGCACGGGGAAATTCATGGGAATTTTTTTTTCTGTTTTTTTTTTCTTTTTCATGGGAATTTTTAAGAAGCCTGCGTGGTGCACTGCTCACTACACCACAGCTGCAACTCTCAGAGCGTGTCCTGGGCTCCCTGCAGCCCTCTCAGGGGTCTGTGCGGCCAACATAATTTCAAAGTAATTAGCTTTTGGCTTGCTTATCCATTCGTGAGTGTACAGTGGGGTTTCTGCTGTGTTTTTGGAAGTTCTCAATGGACCAACATTTTCCAAATAACCAGTGCATGGCGTGAGACGTCGGGAGCCATGGGAAAGGCCTGGCGAGGTGTGGGAGGGAGCTCTGTTTGAGGGGCAAGATAGATCAACGCACGTTAAAGAAGAGCGTCAAAAAGATGGCTGGCATAGCTTCAGATTCCACATGGCAACAAGCCTCTAAGAAACTGCGCTTTCTTCAATTCAGAGGTAGCATCAAAGGAGAGTTTCTACAATTGTCTGAAAAATGGGATCGATACACTTCTCTTTCTCAACCACGTATCCGAGTGAGGCCAGATTCTGTTCACTACGCTCTAGCCACAGAAATACGTGGCAAAAGTTTGAACATAGAAACAGCCATGGGAAGTGTAAACGCATAAAGGAATGACACTCTGCTCACTGTTTTTAAAAATGCAGTTATTTTCCATAAAAAGAAGTTACCCATGTTAAACATTAATGGATTTCTTATCGCAATTTTAAATGAATTAATAAATATGTATTTTTAAACATCTCAGCTTTAATTTGTAAAATCATAAATATTGATAGATAAAACCCGTATAAACAAAAGCTCTTGGGGCTGCTTGATTATTTTTAAGACTGTGAAGTGGTCCTGAGACCAAAATTTTGAGAACTGATGAACGTTTACTAGTTAACAAATCCTCTGCTCAACTATATTGCCTCCCCCACCCCAATCCCTTGCTCTCTCTCTCTTTCTCTCTCTCTCTCCCTCTTCCTTTCTCTCTCTCCCTTCCTCTTCCTCTCTCTTCCTCTCTCTTTCTCTTTTCTCTCTCTCTTCCTCTCTCTCTCTTTCTCTCTTCCTCTTCCTCTCTCTTTTTCTTTCTCTCTTCCTCTTTCTCTCTCTCTCTTCCTCTTCCTCTTCCTCTCTGTTCCTCTCTTTTCTCTCTCCCTCTTTCTCTCTTTCTCTTTCTCTCTCTCCCTTCCTCTCTCTCTCTCCCCCTCTTCCTTCCTCTCTCTTTCTCTCTCTCTCTCTTCCTCTTTCTCTCTCCCCCTCCCTCTCTCTCCGCCTCCGCCCCTCATGCTCATCCCCATATCACAGAAGCCTCATCCTCGAACGCTTCCATCTGAAGATCCCCTTCCTTCCCTTCTACCCACCTTCCTTCTCACAGCACCTTCCAGCACAGTTCCCCACTCCCTCACTTTACACAGATTCCAGATCTGAACTGCCTAAATTCCTGAAGCCTCCCTCTCTCCATCCGCTCATATCTTCTTAACCTCAAACTCCCTCGCTAATCTCTCATAATTCTTTCACAGACAAGCTCCCTGTTTTACTAGGATTTATTGAGGCTGTATGAGCGCCTCAACTTGGCTTGCCAACTTCATTCCAAATGTCTTTCTTGGCCAGGGCTAAGAATTGCGCCCCCGTTTGGAGTCCCTGGAGAGTCCTTCTGTCCCGGGTCCTGCCTTCGGCAGAGGACGGGGGAGTCGTGGGCACAGGGGCCCAGACTTGGGCACCGGCAGGTCTGGGTCAGAGCAGCACTGAGTCCTCCATGTCCCTGGACTTCAGCTCCCACCTTTATAAAGTGAGGATAAGAACACTAACCCTGCAGAGTTCTCATGAAATACACACATGGCAGAGAGTAAGTCGTCATGAAGATTCACTATTCCTGTCAGAAAGCAGCGTGACCGCAACCAGCGAAGGTGGTTGTTTACAAACATTGCCGGTGTTGGTAATTATAGATTGAGGTAGACTATGACCTAGGTCCCCAGATCTCGCACTTTCACATGCAGCAAAGTCGCCTGGGCAGCTTGTTGACTATAGGGCGGTCTGCAGAAATTCCGACTCAGTAGGTTATGGTGGGGTGTACACACCTGTATTTTTAACAAAGTCTGGTGCATACCTGACACTGGCCCGTATATATTTCCTGAACTTGCCCGAATCTCATTTTCCCACTATTGTATGAGATTCTCCAGTCCTTGTGTTTTACTGTACTTATAAAACTCTCAAGTGTCCAAGTGCACTGTATTTATTGAATTACATGGGCTAATATGGATGGAAGCCCTCTGTGAAGTGCCATCCAAATGCAGCTTTAATCATTTTCTCGATGAAAAGCCCATTTGCCTCCTCCATGAAATGGAGGAGTTGCAGCGGATGGACTCTACTCCCCACTGCTGCCAGGACAGTGCTGGCCCAGGGCAGGCTGCCTGGCTTCCTCCCGTTCGTTCCCCCCTCTCCCATCACAGTCCTGAGCAAACAGCCCCTCTGTCCAAGCACCGGCTGCACCCAGCCTTTGCAACTGTGTTCAAAGCTTTGGAAGCCGGCCGCCCTGTTTTTCTTTTCTCTCCACTTCATTCTTCGGACTGCTTGATGTGCCTTGAGCTGTAACCTGAATCCGTCTTCACCTCTCAGCCTGCGGGTACAACAGAGTCACAGGCTCCTCTCCCAGCCCACCCCCCTCCATCTCCTGCCAGGCTGGGGGCTCAGCATGCTGTCCCCAGTCCCTCTGCTGGCTGCACCCCGCTCAGGATGGCTGGAAGCTGGACACCTGTGAGGCGTTAGGCTGCCGTCAAGGGTGCCAAGTAGAGCTGCTTGGACCCTGGGCGCGCGGCCGGCCTTGCCTCTCCAGCGGGGGGGGCTGGCCGGGCAAGTCCACTGCAGTGGGAGGACTCTGCTTCCGCGCTTCACGCGAAAGGCACTTGTAGGAGGTTCAGGGCTGCGGTTTGAGGTAGGGGTAGGCGGTGAGGAAAACGGCCTGGCTCTGTCTACGGGGAGAAATTCTTTTTTCTCTTCTTTTTTATTTATCTATTTGTTTGATAGAATCATCAGTTAAACATCGGAGGAAGCAGGAAGTTTTGAATTGTTTTCAACAGAGGAGAGAAAGGAAGCTGGGGAGCACGAAGCCGCGAGAAGCCTGCTCCTCAGCCGCTCCGTGGCCACGTGGAAGCTGCTGACTGAAGGGCAGGGGCTAGAATCAGGAGACTGGGACAAGCATGAACGGAGTGAAGCTAGGAGGTTGGTTTTGAGGATGAAATAAGCTTGAGGAAGTAAGAAGGGCTTCCGGTCAGCTCAGGATCCCTGTGTGACAGCCGCGCAGGTGGCTTTTCCCTAGAAGCCCAGCGCGGGCCCCTCGCCCTTCCCTCATCGCACACTCGCTCGGGGTCCTTGTGACCATCTGTATCCAGGGACTGACATAGATGCCCTTGGCTTCTCGCACAAGGAGGCTTTACCTGGGCAGGAGACCAGAGGGGGTCTGTGAGCACCTGCCGAGCAGGGACAGGCAGGGTCCCCACAGGGAGCGAGCGCCAAAGGATAGGAAAATGAAGAGCAATGGCAGTGCGCTCCCAAGGCTAATTGTACTACCAACAATTCAGGGGAAGCTGGGAAGGAAAGATAACAAGCTCTGCTTTAGACAAGTTTTGTTCCAGGGGTTGGAAGGTCGACCATGGACAATAAGAAATACAGGGAAGCGGGTGTGGCTCAGTGGATAGAGCCCCCGTTTACCATATGGGAGGCCCGGGTTCGCGTCCCGAGGCCTCCTTGTGAGGGCAGGCCGGCTCGCGCGGTGCCGTGGGCTGATGCGGCAGGACCTCACAGCAAGGGGGAGATAAGCAGACACAGAGAAGACACGCAGCGAATGGACACAGCAACACAAGCGGCAAGGATAAATAAATAAAAATAAATCTTTAAAAAAATAAAAAATAAATAAATAAATACAAGGAAAGAGCAGAGGCAGGGGTAGGGTGTGGGGTGTGGGTTGGGATCATTCATGTGTCTGTTTAAGAAACATTCACTGTGCACCAGGCATGAGTCTGAGGCCGAGGGATCACAAGAAATGCATCTTGAATTATTTTGCATGAAGGAAGAGAGTCAGTGCTGTCAAGCCGTGAGTGGGATGGGGAAGGTAATGCATTGGAACACAGGAGGCCAGGAGAGAAACGGATAGCATAATGGGTCAGTAGGTCCTGGGTTCAACTGCACATACCTGGACATCCAGGAAGCTCCCAGAGCCTGCCTAAGGTCTCTCACAGGGCAGGCAACGTGGAGGTGGCAGCCCATGCTGGTGTGGGCAGCAAAACCTTCCAGAGCAGCCGAGTCCCTTCGCCACCTATTGTCCCTATTCCCTGACCCGAAAACCCTGCATTTCGCCCGTCCCTGTTTCTCAAAGTGTGTTGCATGGAGTCCTAGGGATCTGTGGAGGCACCTGAGGGGCACTGTGTCCCCAGGACTGTTGGCTTGCATTTATGTTGATGTGAATGGTCTAGGTTTTATGTGTTGGGTTTTCTGAGAGGGCCCCCTGAAAAGACGTGAGTTTCCTGGAGGAGCAGGTTGCCCAAACAGCTCTTTTCTAGACTGAGCAGGGGCTCCTTTGCCAAGACCGCTGCTACCACAAGTGTTGTGCCCCACCCGAACACACACGCCTGCACATGTGTGTTCAGCCGTGCTGCGTGCTGCCTGCCCATTTCTCAGTGACGTGTACCTTTCCTCACTCAGTGAACTGAGCCCTTTCTTCCCTAAAGACCTCTGCGTCCTGTCACTCATTCCAAACCTGGAGGCTTCTTCTTGATTCTTTCCCTAAAGCTCAGCACTGTGTGTGACATTTGAGGTGGGAAAGAGAAAGATAGCCGAGAGAAGAGGGGACACCAAGACATGCTTGTCTCTGAAGAGGAAAGCTGGCCTGGTGGAATTATCAACGTTTGATGGCTGCCTTGGCCCCTTGCTGGCCCCATCACTTTGGAGAACATTGGGGAGGGACCTTACATTTGTTGGAAGCGTATCCTGCGTGTCTGACATTGTCCCATGGGCTTGCCCGTGAAGGGTCACTCTTCATTCCAATGTTTCAAGGCGGGACTTTTGTGCTCATTTTATAGCTGAGGAACCCTTGCTCTGTCTATATATTAAGAGAGCACATGTAAGAAAAACCGTGAGATGCTGCCACGTGCTTGGGGTTCTTACTAACGTCACAGCTGAACCATAACAGGCCAACTTAGTGCTCACGGACAGCGTCTCACCCTCTTTCTGCCCCATCCTGCTGATTGCCACGACCCGAGGAGTGGGAAAGGCCCAGGAAGGTCTCTGCATCCCAGGGAATAAGATGCTGCAAAGCCTGTAGAGAAGCAGTACTGAAGAGCAGCTAGACTTGGATTTGAATAGCAGATGGACAGCATAGCCTGGGGCCGGTTACTCAGCCTCTCTGAGTGTTGGCTTCTCCTCCCTGAGGATTAAATACAAGAGTGCACATAAAGAACTTTGCAGCATCTGTCACATAGAAAGGCTTAATAGCAGTTAGCTCTGGTCATTGTGGCTTACAAATGGGGAAACTGAGGCACAGTTTTCCTAAACCCTCAGCAGACTTTGGCCTGAGGGCCTCCCCTCTGAATTCAGAGCTCAGCTCCCTTCCCCACATTGCCTGGGAAGTGGACTTGCCTTTATGACCCGAGGAGGGTTTGGGTCGCGTTTCCAGCCGGGTCTTACGTCCCAGTTGACAGATTTATTCAACCCCTCACTTTTCCCCGTGTCCCCTCCCTGCCAACCCCCTTTTTGCTTCCTCTCTTGATATAAGAATAACAGTTGAAAAGCTGTTTCCAGCCCACATTTCTAATTTTTAGTTATTTATAACTGCCTCAAAACTCATCCATGGGAATGATATTTCCTTTTCTTTGTCACAGCCCCCAAGACGAGATTTTTTAAGTCTTTTTTCCCTTAAGTTAAAAAAATATCCATTTAGGAAGCAGGTTAGCATGAATGAGGGTGTATTTTTTAAAAGTAACAAAAAAAAGAAAACGAGAGAGAGGAAAAGAGAGAAAGGCGGGAGGGAAGGCGCCAGGGAAGGAAGGAAGGGAGGAAGGAAGAGGGTTTCCTTGCTGGATGATGTGCTCAGAGCAATCAGACACTATGGCTTGAGACGAGTCCTGTGGGGCTGGTGGACGGTCCCAGTGCGGACACGATTCAGCAGGTGGTGAGCGGCCACTGTAAAGTGACGCTGGAAGTGGTGTTTTGTGAAATCCAGACATCAGCACTCAGGATGGACGGGGCTGGGGGGAAGCATGGAGACTTCAGCAGGATTCCGGGCATTAAAGCCTGGTCCAAAGGTGATGCTGGCCAGCGCATGGTCAGGAAAGAGTGAAGCCGGGAGACTTTCCCAAACCGGGGTGAACAAGAAAGAGCTTGATGACCACAAGTTTTCTAGCTCAAGAGGCTGGAAAACGGCAATGGCCTGGGCAGAGGAGGGGCGGTGGGAGGGGCTCAAGGGAGCAGGGCACCTGTTCTGAGGTGCTCCACAGGTGCTTTCAAGTGGCCCTGGGAGCCCAGAAGAGGTTAGATTAGAAATCAACCTGGGAGTCATGGAAGAAGAGTGAACCCCTGTAGGACCCTGTAGGACCGAGCCATCAAGAAAGACTCCTGGGCAAGGCTGCAGTGTGTGGACCAGGGGACAAGACCACCCCGGGGGCAGGGCGTGGACTGTCAGGAGCAGAGAGAGGCTTCCAGGGAGACAGCGATTGCTTGGAGGGCACTGGATGATCCTGGGCGGCCAAAGCAGCGCTGGACCCCCTCTCCCACCCATCTCCCTGCCATGGCTTGGCTGGACCACTTTCCCCAGGGAGGTGCTGGGCAGTCTCACTGCAGGAGGCCGCTCCTCGGGGAGTGGGGGCAACGGCAGCAGCAGGGGGCCAGAGCCTGGCTGGAGCAGGACTGCGGGGCCACGCGCAGGTCTGGGGCCTGCGGCTGAACTGCCTACGTCCATTTTCCTTGACCTCTGAAGGCCGCGGCTTCCGCAGGGCAGAAGGCAAGCTCAGGGAAGCTGCCCCTCCACCCCTCCTCACCCCCACCCATCCCCTCCCCTTGTCCATAGCTTCCTCCCATCCAGGAGCTCACCCCAGGGCATGCCAGGGGCGCTTTCTACTGCCTTCTCGGCAGAGACCCCAGAATTCCAGCCACCAGGGAGCCGGCTTATGCCAGCGCCGCCTCTCCCAGGATGCACCGGGAGCCTGGGAACCAGAGGGGCGGGAGGAGGCTCAGCTGAGGAGCTCGGGATTTAATTCTATGCATCATTAAGTAGTCCTCTGAAAGTAGTGTCCCCTATACATCATCCATGCTTAGTAAACAGCACGCTGACATTACATTAGCGGCTGGAAATGAATTTTCTCTTTTATAGGGAAATTGAGAATCCGCCAAGAAGAAAGAAAGAAGAAGGGAAAAAAAACCTCAAAACCAATTATCTAGGCATTTATGAGTTCCACCCTGGTCCCTCTCTCTCTCCTCTCTCACTCAGATGCAAAGAAGCATTTAATATTTAATATATTAAGAAAAGAAAGAAACTTTGATAGATTATGTGGAATCCGGCATTAATTCCCTCTGCCCTTCCTTACTTCCTCAATCTCCCCTCCCGAAAACCGGTGCCTGGTTCTAGCTGACATTTAAATGGATTAAGGTGTTCAGATTTCCTTAATAGTGTTGACATTTTGGAAATATTTCTGGTTTTTTTTCTCTCTTCAAAATAATAATAATAAATAAATATCAGAATGGATCCCCTCCTCCTCTCGACAGGCAGGCCCCAGCTCAGAGCAGAGGCGATTTACATTCTTATTTACAAGATTAAGAATGAGGACAGAGAGAAGTCCAAGCCCCCCTTGTGGAGCTGGTGGGTTGAGCATGGGAGAGGGGACCCGGCTGGTCAGGCAAGAATTTTGCTAAGTTCTGTCTAGGCCTCCGGCCCCTTCCCCACTTCCCGGGGCCTTGGGGAAACTGCCTGCCTCTCTCCCCAGCCCTCAGCCCTCTCTCCTCCCTCTTCTTCGTGTGACGGTGTCATCTCATTTGGTCTGGTTCGTTTGCACTGGCAGAGCTGTCCCCAACATGCCAGGCAGGCCCACCTGGCAGACCCCTTCTGCAAACATGGCCCTGCAGCCCAGCGGTGGAAGCAGAGTGGAGAGGACAGACTTGATTCTGCCCACTGCCGGCCCTGGGATTCCAGTAACCTTCCTCCCAGCGTGCCGTGATGCATTCCCACCCTGGACGCCCGGGTTCCTGAGAAAGGCCCCCATGTCTTCACTCTACATCTCAGCACTAGCAGAACGCTTGGCACATAGAAAGTGCTTGCAAACGTTTGTTTAAAGGAAGGAGGGAGGGAGGGAAGGGAGGGAGGAACCGCGGGGGCGAGGAAAAGAAGAGAAATGGCAGGTGAGAGGCAGCTGGGAGGCGTCGCGGGCTGACAGCACAGCCCTGGTGCTCTCTGAAGCCTCCAAGCGAAGCCCAGACAGCGGCAGACGCGAAGGAGGCCCAGCTCGGTGCCGGCTCCCGTCTGCAGGTTTCTCTTTCTGAAGCTGCCTCTGTGCTTTGCCTCACAGTGTTTGGGGGATTGTGTGGGTAGAAAAGATCTGACAATACTCCTTACAGAGCTGCTTTATGAGGACCAGCCAGAGGCGGCGAAGTCAGAGGCTCCTTCCTCTCGTAGACGGCGACGCCATCTTTCAGGACTCGGTCTTCTCAGGCCTGAGAGCACTGTGACGCTGACAGGGATACCGTGTGTTCACAGCTGAGGCAGGGAGAGCACGTAGTGAGTGACCAACAAGCTTTGGGGCTGTTGGGCATTTCACGCAGCAGCTGAACAAAAATAGCTTTTACCAACTAGGCTAACTCAGCCAAGATTTGAGAATATTCCAAGAAGGAGAAGTAAAGAAATCATCAGAACCAATTAGAAGTTCTGGCTTGATCTCGTTCTCAAGTTTTACTTTTACGTTTGAATGCATGTAATGTAGAAACAAATCAAAGCAACTTGGATAGATTTTTAGAAGAGGAGTTTCCAGCAGTTTCTGCTAGAAGAGTTCTCACGAGCTTTGGCCACTGCACCCGAATTAGTGAGCCCAGGGCAGACAGGGGCCTGGCTGACGGCAGATGTGAGCCCCATGCTCGCGCTCCCTGGGGTGAGTGCCTGCTCCTTCCAGGGTGCACTGGTGGGGGCGCTTTCAGGGAGACATACTTGGAAGAATTTGCCATTCCATCTATTTTCACAGAGCTGGATTTTATTTAATCTTCCAAAGATATCCTGGCCCAGTTTTTATGGAGCCACTTTAGCCCCTGGGCTATGTGGGGCCCGGTAGGTGCCACACACAGACTTGCGTGGCTGAGAAGGGGACTCGGGGCTGCATTTAAATCGCTTTTTTATATCTTAGCCATAATCAGCCTAGAGTCTGCTTTGCATTTTCACCCTTTCTTCTGATTTTGGGGTCCTTACTCTGCTAATCTACAAATACTTGAGTTTTCCAATGCTGACTTTCTAGCCATTGCTCTCAGCAGTGTGCCTTGGGGTCTGAGTGCCAAGGGAGGCACGTGTCCCCACATGCCATGTGCCGAGTGCTGTGCTGGGGCAGAATTAGCAGGTGAGCCAGACGCAGCTCCCTTCTCCGCGTACAGCCTGGACCTGTGCAGAGTGCTGTCCTGGGGCAGAATTAGCAGGTGAGCCAGACGCAGCTCCCTTCTCCGCGTACAGCCTGGACCTGTACAGAGTGCTGTCCCCAAAATGCAGCCACAACATCAAATCAGCACAGAAAGACAAGACAAGGCAAGAGGGCCTTAAAGGAGAAGAGGCGATTCTGGGCGGCTGGTGAGGACGGGTGGGAGGTTGTGCAGAATTAACACAATCATATTCCTTTTCTCCATTTAACAAAGAACGAGCCAATTAGGCTTATTTTAGATTATATGATCCCACTTTTATCTGATTGAGCACGTTCGGGAGATAGGAGAAAGAGAGTTCTTGTAGACCTCCTCTGGACTTTGGCTTCCATCTTGCAGTTGCCCAGCACCCTGTTAAATACCTTTATATCATTTAGGTTTTGAGCTAGCCATCCCATCCACCCACCCGACTATCCCCTCAACCTTTCACCATTCATTCCCTCCAGTTGTTACTGCGCATCCATCACGCCCTAAATACTATGCCAGGTACTGGCAATACATTCCCAAAAGGACCCGGCCTCTGCCCTCGAGGAGCTTGGAGTGTTATTCCAGCCAGAGGGCTAGAGGACTTCACACTCAATTATAAACACCACTTTTCCTTTTCTGAGTCCTCCATCGAGCTCATCCATGCAAAATCACCTAAACGCATCCATAAGGTGTGGAGGCTGGCCTGATGAATGCCCACATAAACACCTCACTCAGGATCCAGAGCATCACCTGTACATCACTGGAGCCCCCAGGCTCTTCCTCCCACCAGGACCGACCACTACCCTGGATTCTGGCTTTGTTATTCCTTTCCTTTCCTTTACAGTTGGCCTCATATCCATGTAATCTGAACAATATATGGTTTAGAATTCCATGTTTTTGCATCAAATATAAAAGGTGTCATGCAGTATATACGTGTGCTCTTGGGCAGCTTAGCATTTTCTTGTTTCGTTCAACAGCATGCTTTGAGGTTCCTCTTTGTGCACAGTTGTTTCGTGTCTGCATGGCATTCCAGCCTAAGAATATATCACAGTTTGCTCATATCTTGTCCTGTTGGTTTGCTGGTTTGTTTCCTGTTAGAACAGCGCTGCTTTGAATGTTCTTTTCAATGTCTCTTGCTGCAGAGGCTAAATGTTTTCTTTTGGGTGTGTATGTGTGTGTGTATATATATATATTAAGAGTGTATATATATATACACTCTTTTCTTTTGGGTGTGTATGTGTGTGTGTATATATATTTTAAGAGTGTAACTGCAGAGTCATAGGGTATGCACATCTCCATTTTCCAGTGTAGTTGTGTCATTTATACTACCACCAGCAATGAGTTTGCTGGATTTACCTCTTCACCAACGCTTGGTATTATTAGACTTTTAAAATTTTTGCCAGGCCTGGTGCATGTGAAATTGTTTCTTACTGTGGTTTGAATTTTAATTTGCCCAGTTACCAGTGAGGTTGAGTGGATTTTTATGTTTATTGGCAAATTGTGTTTTCTACTCTGTGAAATGACCATTCACGGTTGTTTTTCAGTTGGTGGTGGGTTTTTTTGTGTGAGGTTTTTTCCCCCTATTTTTCTGTTCTATTGCCTTTTTCTTCAGATTTGCAAGAATTCTTTCTACTTTCTAGATCTTAATCTGTTGCTGATTATATGTGTTGAAAATATTTTCTCCCAGTTTGTGCTTATCTTTTCATTTTCTTCATAGTGTATTTTGATGAACACAAAGTTAGCAATCTTGCCTTTATGGTCTTTATTCTTAAATTGTGTTTTGTTTTTTTTTTTTTTT
>JAQZBX010024049.1:0-29377 GCA_029593785.1 Cabassous unicinctus
CTCATGACCACCCCCAAGTCCCAAAAAACCCCTGTATTTTGACTGCCTCTCCCCTCCCTGCCCCGAAAATGTCCAGTGGCCACTGTCTCCACCTCACTGTTACAATTTCTTCCATTGCTTGAATCACAATATACGACAGAACACCACCAAGTCCATTCTAGTCCATAGCTCTTCCCCCAATCCTCCTTTGAATTCCCTCTTCTACTGTATACCAGGGCAAATTAGGCATCTCAACCTCAGACATGCTAAGCCATCTTTAGATCCATGTTTCAGTCAGCCACCAGAACAAATGTTAGAGCCCTTTCTAACCCCATGAGCTACAGCATTGAATCCAGAATTTCTGTTTAATGGGCCCATATCAATAAATTCAGCATGATCCAACTATATATTCCTTCCACCATTATCCCATATCCTTAGTATCCATTCCCACACATATTACCCTGATTTCTATCTATGTAAGTTGGAAAATTCATGCAGTTCTTTCAGAGTATAGTGTACTTCCTCATGGGTCACACTGTGTATTTCACCTTTGGAGGCTTGTGATTTTAGTCTAGTAATAGGTCTCAAAGACAAGAGGGGTGGGTAAGGAGAAGGATTAGAAATGTCTTGCAAGCTACTGACCTCAGGGCATTCTTTTGCCTTTTCTTCTGGTGAGACAGGATTAATCTCTTCAGGCAGGGGTTGGAAGTCAGATTCCTCATTGCAGAGTGGAGGCTGGGCAGTGCATGCTGGAATTTGGCTGGTACCGGCTTCAGGCCTGGCAGGAGGTCCAGACTCCCTGGGGCAGGCTAAAGGCTGGGTGATAAAAGGTTGACAAGTTGTTGTCTCCACAGGGCTGGCCATCCCAGGTTTATCTGGTAAAGTCTCAGCAGAATTTAGGGTTTCAATGTCCCCACCAATATTATCATCATCCCACATGTCTCCATCCCAATCCTCTGGGTTCCTTTCCTTTCCTTGCAATGCCTTCACTTTAATGGCAGAAACCTTGTGGGGTTGAGATTTTAGTTTCCTTTGTAACTCTGCTGCTCGTACAATGAGAGTTTGAGTTTGGTTCTCAGATATCGCAAGCCTGTGGCTGCAGGAGACAAGATTTTCTTTCAGAGCACACATAGAAACTTTCACATCATTCATGCAGTGCTTAAGTTTCCAATTTGAAGCCTTTAGCTCATCACTTTCTTTTGTAATTGTAGCCAGAGTATCTAGGAGGAGCCAGTCAACATCATTATACCTTTTGACTCCACAAAACTCTGTTAAGATGTTTAAAACACCCTCACCCAGATCCTTGCTTCTTATAAGCATGGAAGTAGGGGGACCCAGTGATGATATTTTGCATATCTCCATTGCCAACTAATGTCATGGACTGTTAGTGGCCTCTTCATTATTGGACAGGGAATCATTAATACCCCTGAGTCCAATTAAAGTAGAGAGCCAATCGCAAAACTCTCAGAACCACCTCAGACATCTCATGTTTAAGATTCTGTTCCTCAAGACCCCACTCCCAATACCAAGCTGTGTTAGTTAGGGTTTTCTAGGAAACAGAATCAACAGGAGATATCTGTAAATAGTATGAGATTTTATAAGAGTCTCTCATATGACAGTGGGGGTGCACAAGTCCATGTTCTGCAGGTATGCTGCAAACCAGGGACTCTGATGAAAATCCATTGAAAGTCCTTGGTGCGTTTCTGGGAGATGTTGGCTGTCCAAAGACGAGCTGGGAAATTCTCTCTGAATGCTGAAATCACTTCCTCTTTTAAGGCATTCAACTGATTGGATGAAACGTCACTCACTGATGATGGCAATCTCCCCGGTTGATGCAGATGTAATCAGCCACCTATGCCATAAACTCACTGATGAATAAAACCCATAAATGTCCTTGTATTACAATTAGCCCAGTTCTTTCTTGACCAAACAACTAGGCACAGTTACCTGGCTGTGTTGACACATTAGCCTAACCATCACATGTACCTATTTTAGATGGGACCTTTAGATTAGATTCAGTTAAGGAACCTTCTTATTGATTAGATACTTCAGTAGGGTATGAGCCAGGGTCGTCTTAATCCTTTTACTGGAGTCCTTTATAAATGGGAGAAACATGCAGAGACATACAGAGTTAAGCTAGAGAGATAGCTAGAAGGAACCCAGGAGCTCAGAGAGGAACCTGGGAGAGAGAAAAATCACAGATGGAGCAACCCAAAGCAGAACTAACAATGAGACCCAGAGGAAAGAGGAGAGATGAATGGATTGTGCCCTACCATGTGCTTAATCACCCACAGCTGAGCTCAGGAGAAAGTGAGCCTAGAGGAGAAGGCAGAGACCAGCAAAGCTGCCATTGAGCCTTACCACATGGCAGGAGTCCAAGATCACCAGAAGCTGACCTTCAGTGACAGCATCTCTAAGGATGCCTTGATTGGGACATTTGCATAGCCTCAGAACTATAAGTTTTTAACCTTATAAATTCCCATTATAAAAGTCAAACCATTTCTGGTATATTGAATTGGCAGCCTTTAGCAAACTAAAACACACTACTCAAACAGCCAATGAGTCAAAGAAGAAATCTTAAGGGAAATTAGGAAGCATCTGAGAGGAATTAAAATGAAAACACAACATACCAAATCTTGTGGAATGCAGCAAAAGCTGTGCTCAAAGGGAAATTCATAGCTCTAAATAATTTTTTTTAAAAGAAAAGGACCTCAAATAACTAACCTAACTTTACACCTAGAAGAACTAGAAAAAGCAGAAGAACCCAAAACTGAAATTAGCAGAAGAAAGGAAAAAATATCACAGTGGACATAAACAAAATAGAAAATAGAAAAACAATAGAATAAACTAAACAAAAATAGGTTTTTTGAAAAAATTAATAAAATTGACAAAACTGTTTGGGTCTCTACCCACTGAGATAATACCCTATGACAAGATGAACACATCCATATTACATAGAAGCATGCCCCAGGTGCACCTTTTCCCATACATCCCTCCACCACTGACACACTGAACCAGTGATCCTTCCCTGCCATATTTGCCAAAAGAACATTCCCATAATTGTATATTCAACCACAGACTGCTAACTCCCCAGAGTTCACCTGTTCTTTTCTTCAGCCCTACCCCATTTCCATGGATAGTCCCCAATTATCAACAAAATATTAAAAGCCCATCCCGGGGAGTCCTGTTATATTCTCAAATATAAGGGCAAGAATCTCTCAAGTATATCGGCAGTGCCTAATAAAAGAAAACAGACCACTATGCCAAGCCCTCAATATTAATGTATGTAATTATGAACTTTATTCTTATAAAATTGAAACTTAACCAAATATTAACTACTGCCTAAGAGCTACCCCCTGAAAACCTCCTTGTTACTCAAATGTGGACTCTCTCTAAGCCAAACTCAGCAAATAAACACACTACCTTCCCCCTGGCATGGGACATAACTCCCAGTGATGAGCCTCCCTAGCACCAAGGGACTAATACCAAGCATCAACAAGCAATGCATTTGTAAAAAAGACTTTAACAAAAAGGGGGAAACATTAAAGTTTTATGGCTAAGAGATTTCAAAATGAGTCAGGAGGTCATTCCATTTATGCACATTTCAGGCAGATCCCCCTAACTGCCACAGTAAACAACGCCTCAAATTGGGGTGCTCCTTAGGGTTCTAGAGTGATCCAGACACTATAGGCAAGGCACACAACCCCTTGAAATCAGCACACTGTCAGTGGGTCTTACTTTGGAATATATAACAACCTATTTCTCCAACGCAGCAGAGTTAGATGCATTTATGATTTCCCTACCCATGATTTTTCTACCCCTTTAATTTGAGCCTATAATTAGCACTATACTGGGTAACTATATGTCTCAGAGACTTAAATCTTCAGTCTATTCATATGCTAGTTGAGCTCTGAATCTCTGAAGAGCTGTGTCCAACATCTACTCTCCAGTTCATTGGACTTGCCTAGGACAATGAACAAAATGATTATGTTCATTATGGACAACCTCCATTCTCCCCCACCCCAAAAAACAGAGAATATCTACAACTGCAAGCAAAACTGTTTCTTCCATCTGCCCCATATATAAGATCTAAGCCCCCTTTCAATCTGAGGCAGCGCGGGCATCATAATCCCCAAATCCTCAAGGTTGAAGAATGCAATCATGGGCGAAGTAAACATTAATACTGTAGTAATGTAAGAACGTGTAACATTGATATAAAGATAGTGGTTAACACAGGTTCTGAGGGGAGGGGAAAGAATAATAGGTGGAACTACAGGGCATTGGAATTAAGTGCAAACCACAATGTAATCTATAGACCTTGGTTAGTAGCAGTACTTCAAAAATTATTCATCAATTGTAACAAATATACCACAGTATTGTAAGATGTTATTAATAGGAGAAGATGTGGGATGGGGAAAGGGTGGACTTTATGGGAATCCCTTATACTTTTTAGGTAACATTTTGGTAATCTAAAATCTCTTTAAAAATATATAAAAAAATAATAATAATAATTGACAAACCTGTAGCTAGACTGATAAAGAAAAAAGAGATAAGACTCAATTAACAAAAATCAAAAATAAAATGAGGGGTGGGAAAATGGAGTCACGATTAAGCAGATAAGGCTCAGCTCTCTCACAAAAACAATGGAGAAAGAGCCAAAAGCATACCTAGGGATCTGCTTTGGCGGTCAGTAGACCAGGACAGTGCCTCACAACTCTCAGGAGCATGAAGGACATAGAGATGAAGAAACCAAAACAAAAAACTGTGAGTTGCTAAACCTCCCTGCCACAGGAAAAGGCTCCCCTTCCCCACCCCCAAGATATTCAGCTGGGGTAAAATCCCTGGCTCATTGCAACTGACAGAGAGGGGAACAGACATCTTCCTCCCTGTCAGCTGTTAGAAGGGAAAAGGGAAGGGGTCAGGGTGTTTTTCTTCAGTCAATTTGGTCAGTAGAGCCTGCTTTGAATCTCAGCTCTGCCCAGATAAAAACAAAGGAAAACTGAGAGAGATACACCTCTGTGGAAAGGTGTGCCAATGAGTGCCAACTTCTGGCCTGTCTGAAAATTGCATGGACATAAACTGCTTTTAGAGCTTTCTATCCCAAACCTGGGAGAAAATTGGCACCCCATTAATGAGTCGCTGGCATGATTTTGATAACTTAAGCTGGGCAAGGTTAAAGACTTAGGAAAACTTGAATCAAATATCAAAGAAAAGATGTGAAAAAAATAACAATAGGCAAGACAGAGTAATTGGACTTCAAAGTAAATTCACCAGCATATCAGATGCCTAGACATCAGCAAAAATTTACAAGCCATACTAGGAAACAGGAAGAGATGGCCAAGCCAGAGGAACAAACCAAATATGCTGAAGAGATTCAGGATTTAAGACAATCAATCATAATCACACAGCTCTCCTAAATCACTTCAAAGAATTTAAAGAAAATAGGACAAAAAATAAAGGATGTTAAGAAGACACTAGGTGAACAAGAAGAACAACTTGAATGTCTGCAAAGAAAAGTAACAGATCTTATGGGAATGAAAAACAAGATGGATGAGATTAAAAATATATTAGAGACACATAAGAGCAGATTTCAATTGCTTGAAGACAGAATTAGTGATATCAAAGACAGAACAATTGACCTGGAAAAGACAGGAGAACAGAAAGGATTGAATGACAACATGAGGGACAAAAACATATGTGTTATCAGTATCCTTGAAGGAGAAATCATAAGAGGATACTATGAAAAACTGTATGATAAAAAACTAGAAAATGTGGACAAGATGGACAAATTCCTAGAAACTCATGAACCATCTACAATAACTTTAGAAGAAGTAAAGACCTCAACAAACCAATCACAAGTGAAGAGGTTGAAACAGTAGTCGAAAGCCTCCTGAAGATGAAAAGCTCAGGACCAGATGGCTTCACAGGTGAATTCTATGAATCATTCAAAGATGAACTAATACTAATCTTACTCATGCTCTTCCAAAAAATTGAACAGGAAAGAATGCTGCCAAACTCATTCTATAAAGCCAACATCACCCTAATACCAAAACCAGATAAATATACTACAAGAAAAGAAAATTACAGACCAATATCTCTAATGAATATAGATGCAAAAATCTTCAACAAAATACTTGCAAAAAGAATCCAAAAGCACATTAAAAGAATTATACACCATTATCAAGTGGATTTTATCCCAGATATGCAAGGGTGGTTCAACAAGAGAAAATCAATTAGTGTAATGAACCACATTGATAAATAGAAGAAGAAAAAATCACTATCCTCTCAATTGATGCAGAAGAGGCATTTGACAAAATACAGCACCCTTTCTTGATTTAAAAAAAAAAGCACTCCAAAAAATAGGAATAGAAGGAAGCTTTCTCAATATGGTAAAGTGCATATATGAGTAACCTACAGCTAGCATTGTACTCAATGGTGAAAGACTGAAAGCTTTCCTGCTGAGATCAGGAATAAGACAAGGATGCCCACTGTCACCATTATTATTCAACATTGAGCTAGAAGTTCTAGCTAGAACAATTAAGCTAGACAAAGAAATAAAATGTGTCCATGGAACTGGGGAGAAGTTTGTGGGAGAGACCAGGTGAACACTGGGGATTGGCAGGTATGTGGTTGAAAGTACAAAGTTGGGAAAGCTCTTACAGCATTATGACAAGGAAGGATTACTGGTTTAGGGTGGTGGATGTTGGGAGCATTAGGGACAGGGCGCCCCTGAGGCAGGCTTCTAGGGACTGTGCAAGTGATCATTTTGTCATTATGTGTTGTATAAGTGGGTGGAGACACAAATAATGAGCAGGAAGGAGTTGGACTCCCATCATGGGGAGGACCGATATGTTCTCAAACAGAGGGGCAGGTCTCAATAGCATGGATGGTTCCTAATAGGGGAAGACAAGCCAGTGTCAAGACCTCAGTGTTGCTGCAAGTAACTATGAATCTTGTCATCCAAAGAGAGAACCCTGGTGGTTGCCCTGGGACTCAAAGGGAGGGGGGGAGAGGAATAGAATAGATAGAACAGGGGGTATTTAGTAGGCAATGAAAGTATTCTACATGATCTTGCAGTGATGGACACAGGCCATGTTAAATAACATCAAAACTTATAAAAAGTGTACAGTCTAAAATGTAAACCATAATGTAAACCATTGACCATGGCTAGTAGCTATGATTCACTATTTGTATATCGTTGTAACAAAACACATATAAAAAGGTATTAATATGGGAAAGGGGAGAAGGGGGTAGATGTGGGGTATATGAGAGTCCCCTGTGTTCTGTATGTGACTTTACTGTGTCCTAAAACTTCTATGAAACAAAATGAAAAAAAAGTAAGACACTGGGGAATAAATGGAAGAAAATGTCACTCTACATACAGGACAACAGATATTACAGTGATGAAAGGCAAAATGTCAAAAATTTTTTTTAAATATTCTTCATTATTTTTTGATATCATAATTTTTTAATTTTATTTTATTTTTAGTTTTTTAAAAATTTTATGTATTTTATTTCTTATATTTAAACCTATCATTATTATTTTGTTTCCCTATTAATTGTACTTGGCTATTTTATTGGCTTCATTTTTGAGGAAACTTTGGATCACAGAAGGGTTACAACAGGGGCAGGGGAGGATCATTGGTGTGGGGTCTCAGTAATGGGGGATACATGGGAGAAAGTTTACCTGGGCATACATATAAGGTATATAAATGTGTTCAAATGTTCATGGGGCATTGTCACAGTGGGTGGAGAGTCACACAATAACTGAGAGAATATTGAATTCCCATCCTGGAGAGCTCTGCCACATTCTCTAATGGAACAACAACAATCCCTCAAGTACAGGGGCAATGACTAGCAAAGGAGGATGGTCCATTGATGGGCCCTCGATATTGATAAGTATGCCTATGAGGCTTTGCTCTTGAAGTTGAAACTTAGCCTAGTGTTGTAGGGTGCCTCCTGAGAACCTCCTTGTTGCTCAAATGTGGCCTCACTCTAAGCCAAACTCAGCATGTAAATGCATTTTCTTCCCCTTCAGCATGGGACATGACTCCCAGGGATGAGCCTCCCTGGCACCGAGGGAGTACTACCAAGCATCAACTAGCAATGCAACTGGAAAAAGAGCTCGAATAAAAGGGGGAAAGGGTAAAGACAAATGAGTTTATATGGCTAAGAGACTTCAAAGTGAGTCAGGAGGTCATCCCAGAGGTAACACTTATGCATGTCTCAGCAGGATCTCATATACTGCCAAAGTAGATACTACCCTAAATAGTGGGGTTCCTCAGGGCTATGGAGACATCCAGGTCCTATGGTCAGGGCAGAAAGCTCCAGAGTTTGGTGCCTTGCCAGTGGGCCCTACTTTGGAACTTGTGTTCCTGAGTGTGACACAGTTGGACTCAGCTATGACTTCCGTACACATGGCTCATCTGTCCCTTCTATTTGAACCTATACTCAGTGCTGGAGTTGGTAAGTGTAATCCAAGAGACTTGAATCTTGCTGGGCTGTCCATGTGCCAGCTGGGCCTTGAGCCTCAGTGGAGTTGCAATACCTATTCCCCAGTTCATTAGACTCACTCAGGACAACTAACAAGGAGGTGAGGATGGACAACCACCACACCAAGGAATCTAGAGGGTCTACAACTGCAAGCAAGAGAGTCCCATCTATTGGCTGTATGGAATCAAAACCCTCTCTCATTTAGAGGTGGAGTGGACAACACCATCCCAGAATCCGCAGGATTGGGGAATGAACTATGGACTAGAGTGGACTTACTGGTATTCTACTATAGACTTATTGTGATTCTAGCAATGGAAGAAATTACAACATTGATGTGGAGGCAGTGGCCACTGAAGGCTTTGAGGGTAAGGAGAAGGAAAAACAGGTGTAATACAGGGTCATTTTTGGGACTTGGGAATCATCCTGAATGACATTACAATGACAAATATAGGGCATTATATATCTTCCCATAACCTACAGAATGGTGTAAACTACAATGTAAATGATAATCCATGCTTAGTGGCAATACCCCAAAATGTGTTTGTCAATTGCAATGAATGTACCACACTAATGTAGGATGTTGTTTATGTGGGGAAAAGTGAGAGGTATGGGGAGCTGGGCATATGGGAATCTCTATATTTTTAATGTAACATTTATGTAATCTAAGTATCTTTAAAAAAATAAAAAATACATTTTTTAAAAAGGCAACCAAATAGGAAAGGAAGAATTAAAACTTTCACTATGCGCTGTTGACATGATCCTTTGTCTAGAAAATCCTGAAAAATCCACAACAAAGCCACTAGAATTAATAGACAAGTTCAACAAAGTGGAGGGATACAAGATTAATATGAAAAAATCAATAGTGCTTTTATACACTACTGATGTCCAATCTGAGGAGGAAATCAGAAAAAAAATTCCATTTATAGTAGTGACTAAAGCAATCAAATATTTTGGAATAAACTTAACCAAGGACAATAAAGGACCTGTATTCAGAAAACTATAAAACATGGTTAAAGAAACTGAAGGAGACAAATAAATAGAAGGACATTCTGTGTTCATGGATTGGAAGACGAAATATCATTAAGATGCCAATTCTATCTAAACTGATTTACAGATTCAATGCAAACTCAATAAAAATCCCAACAGCCTTTTTTGCAGAAATCGAAAAGCCAATAATCAAATTTATTTGGAAGGATAAGGGGCCCCAAATAGCCAAAAATGCCTTAAAAAAGAAGAACAAAGTTGGAGGACTCTCACTTCCTGACTTTAAAACATATTACTTGGCTGCACTGGTAAAAACAGCATGGTGCTGGCATAAGGACAGACACATTGACCAATGGAACCAAATTAAGAACTCAAAAATTGATTCTCACACCTACAGTCAAGTGATTTTTGACAAGGCTGTTAAACTCACCCAGTTGGGCCAGAACAGTTTATTCAACAAATGGTGCTCGGAGAACTGGATAGCCATATCCAAAAGAATGAAAGAAGACCCCTGTATTAGTCAGCCAAAGGGGTGCTGATGCAAAATATGAGAAATCGCTTGGCTTTTATAAAGGGTATTTATTTGGAGTAGAAGCTTACAGTTACCAGGTCATAAAGCATAAGTTTCTTCCCTCACCAAAGTCTGTTGTCATGTGTTGGAGCAAGATGGCTGCCGATGTCTGCAAGGGTTCAGTCTTCCTCTTTCTCTTAAGGCTTCATGGTACCAGCTTCTTCCAGTATCAGCTGTAGGCTGGGATAAGACTTGTCTCTCTTCCGGGGCTTATTTTTTTTCAGGCTCAGCTGCTGTGATCTCTCCACAAGGTCAGCTGAACAGTTTGTCTCTCTTCCCAGGGCCTCTGCCTACTTTCTTTCCTCATGTATCTGCTTTTTTGTGTGTTTACCTCCCAAAGTTCCAATATCAAAACTCCAACTAACTCATCTGCCTTGTCCTACTGATGTAGCCCAATCAAAGCCTTAATCATAATTTAATCAAGTAAGAGTGAAACCTCTGAATCCAATACAATCTAATGCACCCAGAGGGAAAGACCAATGTACAAACATAATCCAATATCAATTTTTTGGAATTCATAAATAATATCAAACTGCTACAAGCAGCATTATTCACTATTGCCAAAAGTTGAAAACAACCCAGGTGTCCATCAGCTGATGAATGGATAAACAAATTGTGGAGTACACACATAATGGTATATTATGCAGCAGTAAGAAGAAATGAAGTCATGAAACATATCACAACATGGATGAACCTGGAGGACATTACATTGAATGAAGCAAGCCAGACACAAAAAGACAAATACCATATGATTGCCCTATTATGAACTAAATATATTATGTGAAATATAAATTTATTATGTGTAATATGCATATAGGTAGAATTGCACATATAAGACCATTTTTCTTTAAAGCTGAACAAATGTAAGTTAATACTACAAAATGCTAATATCAGACAAAAAAACACACAAAACATTATATTAAGTGAAGGAGACCAGACACAGAGTACTATATATTTTATGATTCCATTTATATAAAATGTAAGTATAAATCAATTTATAAAGGTGAAATGAGATTAGTGGTTAGATGGTGTATTAGTCAGACAAAGGGGTGCTAATGCGAAATACCAAAAATGGGTTGGTCTTTACAAAGGGTATTTATTTGGGGTAGAAGTCCACAGATACCAGGCCATAAAGCGTAAAGTTTCTTCTCACCAAAGTTCATTGCCACATGTTAGAGCAGGACAGCTGCCGACATTTGCCAGGGCTCAGGCTTCTTGTGTTCCTCTCTTCCCGGGGCTGCATTTCTCTCCAGGCTTAGCTCTTCTGGTTCCTCCACAATGTCAGCTGTAGACTATCAGGCTAATGGCTCACTTCTCTTCTCCTGGGGCCTTTTCTCCGACATCAAACTGCTTCTCAAAAACTGCTTCAACTCTGTTCTTGCCATGCCTTTTATATTTGATTCCCCACCCACCAAGGGGTGGGGCTCAATGCCCTACTGGATGTGGCCTAGTCATGCCCTAATCATAACTTAATCATGCCCAGATTAACAGATCAGATTACAAGCATGATCCAATTATATTTTTGGAATTCATAATTACATCAAATTCCCCAATGGTTACAGATGGGTCTGAGGAAGGAATGCTAAGGAATGTGGAGTCTTTCTTTTTGGAGTAATGAAACTGTTCTAAAACTTTTGAGATGATGAATGTACAGCATTGTGATTATACTAAATGCCATTGATTACACACTTTGTAATCAAAGTGTGTACAGAAGGGGAAGTATAGACAGATTGAAAGGTGAGGAATTTTTTTCTTTTTTGTCTGTTTTTTGTTTATTATTATTATTGTTGAAATTATGAAAATGCTCTAAAAATGATTAAAGTGATAAATGCATAACTATGTGATTATACCAAATACCATTGATTGTACACTTTGATGAATTATGTACTTTATTAATATGAATCAATAAGTTGATTTGTTAAAAGAAAATGTTTAATTTTAAAAAGATTTTACAATGACAAAAATAAAATAAAATAAAACAAGGGATATTACTACCAACTCCAAATAAATAAAAAGTATTATAAGAAAATATTATGAAAAATTATACACTAATAAATTGGATAACCTAGATAAAATGGACAGATTTCTAGAAATACACAAACTACCAAAACTGACTAAAGAAGAAATAGATCTCAAAAGATCAATAACAAAAAAAGAAATTGCATCAGTAATCTTTCCAAAAAAGAAAAGTCCTGTACCAGATGGCTTCACTGGTAAACTTTAGCAAACGTTTAAAAGATTAATACCAATCCTTCTCAAACTAGTCCAAAATATTGAAGAGGAGAAAAACCATCTTAATTCATTCTATGGGGCCTCATACCCTAATATCAAAACCAGAAAGAAGTATCACAAGAAGCAAAAGTTACAGACCAATATCCCTTATGAATATAGTTGCAAAAACCACCAACAAAATACTATCAAACCAAAACCAACTGCATACCCAAATGATTATACATCATGATAAAGAAGAATTTATAAGAAAATCAATGTAATCACCATATTAGTAGAATGAAAAAAATACATGATCATCTCAGTTGGTACAGAAAAGCCATTTCACAAAAGCCAGCACCATTTCTTGATAAAACCAAATAAAAATAAAGGGAACTTCCTCAACATGATTAAGAGCATATATGAAATCCTACAGACAATATCAAATGCAATGGTGAAAGACTGAAAGGTTTGTGTGTCAGGAGCAAGGATACCTGCTATGACCTTTGCTATTCAACATTGCAGTGGAAGTTCTAGTCAGAGCAATTAGTCAAGAAAAAGAAATAAACAGCATCCAAATTTAAAAGGAAGAGGTAAAACTCTCCCCATTCACAGATGACATGATCCTATATATGGATCTATATAAGAATCTATAAGACAGCTGTTAGAGTTAATAAATGAATTCAGACAAAATAGGGGGGATATAAGAACAGTAGACAAAAATCAGTGGTGTTTTTATATGCTGACAATGAGCAATCTAAAAAGGAAATCAAGAAAACAATTCCATTTAAAATAGCTTCTAAAATAATCAAATATCTAGGAACAAATGTAACCAAAGATGTAAAGGACGTATACGATTCCAAATCATTACTGAAAGAAATTAAAGAAGACGTAAATAAATGGAAGGGAATTCCAAGCTCATAGACTGGGAAACTTAATACCATTAAGATGTAAAAATTATCCAAAACAATCTACAATTTAATGCAATCCCAATCAAAATTCCAATACCCTTTTTTTGCAGAAATGTAAAAGCTAATCATCAAATTCATATGGAAGAGCAAGAGACCCCAAATAGACAAAACTATCCTGAAAAGAACAAAGTTGAAGGATTCATATTTTCTGACTTTAAAACTCATCACAAAGCTACAGTATTCACAACAGTAGTCCTGGCACAAGGACAACATATCAACAGTGGAATCAAATTGAGAGAGCAGAAATAAACACATCTATGGCCAATTCATTTGACAAGGGTGCCAAGTTCACTCAAATGAGAAAGACTAGTCTCTTCAACAAAATGGTATTGGAAAATCTGGATATCCATATGCAAAAGTTTGAGATTGGAGCCCTACCTCACATTATATACAAAAATAATAATTAAAAATTGATTGACAATTGGAACATAAGAACTAAAACAACAAAACTATCCGAAGATGTTTTCGTTTCCTAGGCTGAGTAAACAAATACCATGAAATTATTTGGCTTAAACAATGGGAATTTATTTGCTCAAAGTTTTGAGACCAGGAAAATGTCCAAATCAAGGCATTATCAAGGTGATGCTTTCTCCCCAAGGACTGTGGCATTCTGGGCTTGCTGGCTTTGATCCTTGGTTCCTCTGTCATTATGCAAGTCACATGGCAGTGTCTCCTGGTCTTTTCCTTCTCTTCCAGGTTCTGTTTCGGCCATTTGTTTCCTGTGGCTTTCTCTCTCAGTCTAAATTTCATTATTTTATAAGGCACTCCTCCAGTAATAGGATTAAGACCCATCCTGACAAAGAGGTGTAATATGGGGGCATTTTCAGGACTTGGAATAGTCCTGAATGACATTGCAATGACAGACACAAGCCATTATATATCCTGCCATAACCTACAGAATTGAGTGGGAAAGAGTGTAAACTACAATGTAAACTATAATCCAGGCTTAGTGGCAATGCTCCAAGATGTGCTCATCAATTGCAATGAATATACCACAGTAATGAAAGAAGTTGTTTAATGTAGCGGAAAGTTGGAGGTGTGGGGAGTGGGACATATGAGAATCCCTTATATTTTTTTATGCAGCATTTTATGTAATCTAAGTATCTTTTAAAAATAAATTAAAAATATATTTTAAAAAACAGAGATTGAAGTGGATTACATCTTAACTGAAGTAGCCTCATCAACACATCCTACTTACAATGGGTTTACACCCACAGGAATATGTTAAACTTAAGAACATGTTTTCCTAGGGTGCATACAGTTTCAAACTACCACAGAAGAAAACATAGGAAAATACCTCCAGGATCATTTCAGGCAATGGATTCTTAGACTTTTCACCCAAAGCAAAAGCAACAAAATTAAAAATAGATAAATTGGATTTCATGAAAATTATACCAAACGTGGCATAATGTTAAAATTGGTGTGTCTTGGTATCTGCGGAGTGATTGTTGGAGTTCTCTGTAAAGGTTTGTATTATTTTTGCAACTGTCCTGTAAGTTCTAAATTATTTAAAATTAAAATTTTAAAAAAGAGTAAAGGGTCTGTACTCAGACTGATTGCATTCCAATGTAGGTTTTATTACTCCTCACTATGAAATACTAGTTAAATTATTTAACCTCTCTAAACCTCAGGTTTTTTCATCTTGTAAGTCAGGGATTGCACCTCCCTCAAAGGGTTGTTGTAAGGGTAAAATGGCATAAGGAAGGCAAATCACTTGTGGTCCAGTGCCTAGTAAATGGGAAGTTCAGCATCTTTCTTGTAATCAAAAGAACTCTGGAGATCCTTTTTCCTTTGCTATTAGTTCATGATCCAAAACAAATTCGTTGGCTTGTCTCTATTTTGTTCACAACTTCAGGCAAAAATATCCCATTTAATACGGGAATATTTTTGGGACTTGGGAATTATCCTGAATGACATTGCAATGACAGATACAGGCCATTATATATATTGCCATAACTTCCAGAATTGTGTGGGAAAGAGTGTAAACTACAATGTAAACTATAATCCATGCTTAGTGACAATGCTCCAAAATGTGTTCATTAATTGCAATGAATGTACCACACTAATGAAGGATGTTGTTAATATGGGTAAATGTGGGCAGTGTTGGAATGCCCTTTATATTTTTTATGTAACATTCATGTAATCTAAATCTTTTTTTTAATTAAATATATATATATATACACATATATATATGTATATATGTGTGTATATATATATATGTATGTATATATAGTGACCTACACATACACACAAAGGTTCAAATAGTCTAAACTATGTAGAGTGGCAAGCCCAGTGCCTGGTGTCTGATAAGTCTTAGGCGCCCATCTCCTGCCTAACTCCATCACAGAATAGATTCTAGATACTTATGAGAGCAGGAAACTCTATGAATATTTTCACAAGTAAAGTGCTTAAAATAGATGCCTTCAATTTCTTATAAGTAGGGTGGAAATGAGAGATAATCAAAGTAACAAATTACAGTGACTGGTGACGGTTGTTAGAGGTGAAGGGAGAGAAAATGCAATGATTCCTCCAAGATTTCCTTGGAACAGAAAGAAAAGCTGGTCCCAGAAATGAAGAAGTTGTTAAAATGGTTACTTTGTTGATGAAAAAGATGAAAAATTCTGTTTGGATAGTGTAAAGTGAAAAATGAAGAGGTGATTTTAAAATCTAATATCTTGTTATTCTGCAAGCATGTCAGATAACAGTGCCCTCTAAAAGACTGAACAGACTCCAAATATTTTTAATTTTAGCAAGAGAGAACGGAGAATGTTCCCTAAAGAAAAAAAAAAAAGATTGTGGCAGAAATTTAATTATGAATTGAATGTCCATTCTGAACGTAATGTTTGTGAAAGGACTAAGGGTAAGGGACCAACCAAGAAAAAAGGGTTCAAAAGGAGATATTAGAATAACATAAGACAGATTATTCCACAGAAGTTCATTATTAATGCAACTGAGCTCTGGTGCAAAATGCAAAACTAATACCATTGACAGAATTCTCCTCACACTAAGAATATTGGTAACCATTTTAGCTTTGTCTCACAATACCTCAGTGCTGGATAACATTTTTGCTTGCTACAGAGGACTTAGTCTCTTATTTTAAAATAATTTCATTTACAAACACACCATATCCACCAAATATACTCCTCCTTCCCCCTTCCCCTCTAATCTACTTTCTTAATCCCTTAAAAGTGAAATGATGCAATATTTGTCTTTACATGTCTTGCCTCCTATTTCACTGAGCATAATGTTTTCAAGGTTATTCCATGTTGCAGCATGCTCAGAACATCATTCTTTTTATGGCTGAATAATATCCCATTGTGTGTATGTACCACATTTTTCTTTATCCATTCATTTTGATGGGCAATCGGGTTGTTTCCACCTTTTGACTATTGTGAACAATCCTGCTATAAACACTCATGTGCAAGTGTGTGTTTGAGATGCCATTTTCACTTTCTTTGGATATATATACCTGGAAGTGGAATTGACAGATCATATGGTAATTCTCTATTTAACTTTTTGTTTTCCAGACTGGCTGCACCATTTTACATCCCCACCAACAATGCACTAAGTTCTAATTTATCCTCATAGTCTCCAACACTTGTCATTTTCTCTTTTTTAAAAACAGGCATACTTGTGGGTGTGAAGGGGTGTCTCATTGTGGTTTTGATTTTCATTTCCCTAATGGCTAATGATGTTGAGCATCATCTCATATGTTTATTGGCCATTTGTTGTCTACTTTGGAGAAATTCAAGTCCTTTACCAGTATTTTCTTAAAAAGAATAATTATTTGATGTAACCAGAAAAATACAAAAACTGCTTTAAAAAAGGAAACTTTTCTGAATTTAAAGGAGATCTAATAAAGCTGGGAAAGCAGGTGATACGAAAGGAATTGCCTACATCTAGTGAAAGTTGCTTAAATGAATGGGAGGGATACAACAATGCCAGGATGATTTATTTTACACAAATAAAAAAGTTGTCAGCTTATTGTATAGCATAGTAAAATTAATGTCATTAATTTTGCAAATAATATATATTTATGGAAGAGGATGTTTTGCTCTATCTTAGGAGCCAAATATGCTGTATCTTTTAAATGGCCCATAGAATATCAGAACAGTAAAATTACTTTAGACAATACCTCATTTTATAAATGGGGAACCATGATGAAGAAAGAGTCACTTGGCAGTACAACATAATGAAGCTGTGCAGGCAGAGGCAGGTGCTTCATGTCAGAGAGAGTAAGAAGAGGTTGAAGTTCTTGAAGTCAGCATCTTTGTTCCTAGACCTTGCCTTGTATCTTAGTTTGCCAAAAAGCTGCCAATGCAAAGTTCCAGAAATTTGTTGGCTTTTGTAATAGGGATTTATTTGGCATAAAGCTTACAGTTCCAAGGCTATGAAATGTCCAAATTAAGGCATCACCAGAGATGCTTTCTCACCAAAGTCAACTGCCATGTGGTGAAGCAGGATGGCTGCCAATCTCTGCTGAGGTCTCTGCCTTCCCCTCCAGAATCTCTTATCTCCTATAGCTCAGCTGAGGGCAACCAGGCATAGGGCTTGTCTCTTTTCCGACCTCCTCTTTCTTCCTGAGTTCAGCAGCAAGCTATTGGCATGTGACTCATCTCTCCCTGGGCCTCAGCTCTTTGAGCCTCTCTGGGACTTCTCTCCTTACAGCCCAGCTATGGGAAAAACTGGGGTCCTTTCTCTCACATGCAGGATCAATATGGTGGCTCCCTTTTTCTGCGTCTCTGTTTTTATAAGACACAAGAGGGTAGTGTCTCAACCTGAGTCATGCCTCACAGACATAGTACAGTTGATAGGTTCTCACACTCACAGGAATATATTAGTTCACAAACATAACCTTTCTCTTTTGGGAATTCATAAAATAATTTCAAACTGCCATATTTGATGTTGAATTATTCAAAGCACAGTCTCTGAAGCTAACAGTGCCAAGAATGTATTAAAGTAGTTATTCCCACAGCAACTTTGATCTGGCGACATAAGCTACTGAATCATCATTAATTTAGAATCTAGCTAAAGTTTGTGTCACTTTCTTCAGTTCCTGACCTGATTTGGGAAGGTTGAGCTTGAGCAAAGGGATGTTCTAGAGCTGATGAAGAAAGGGTCACAGACAAGGCATTTGGGGAGAAACAAAATCTTGGAAGTTGTCTTATTATTAATCATATTTGCAACTTTTCCATTTTCCTCTCATTGTTCCTTAAAGATTAAGAATAACAAAATTGAAAAATACCTTAGAGAGAGTCAAACCCCTTGAATTTGCAAATGAGGAAATTGAGAAACGTGGGCTAAAACATACGTTTGCCCTAGCCATACAACCTGGTATGTTTTCAATGTACTCTAAAAGTAAACTAATTATTTTGGGACTGGCTAGGGAATATTTTTAAGCCCTTTGTGCCAAGATGTCTGAAATTCAGCTACTAATTGACAATGGTTGGCAGTCTTGAATTCCTTCACTCCAAATGTACTAGGGCCCTACTTTCAACAGAATAGCTGGCTTGATCTTATGTTTCAATGCTAGCAAGAATTCCACTGAAGTTAATAGGTCATACTCCTTTTCCTGTGGAGGGAAGTAAGAGAAACCAACAGCCATAATCTACCGGCTCCTAATTTATTTTTTAAATAACTCCTAATTTATTTTTCTGGTAACTCTAGTCTAAATTATTCAATATGTAGACCCTAAATTTTGAATCATAAGGAGCATTCCTAGAGCTTTATTAATCTCTTTTATTCTAATTGCTCTTCTGTCATAAATCTGCATTTCAGTTAGATTGTAAGGGATTAATTGATTTTCTCATAAAGTTCAGGGATCAAAAAGAGAAACAGAATCCTGTTTGGCTGTTTAGTCTAGAACAAATCAGGTTAGCAGTTCTATAATTTATAAAACCTGATCCTAGTTTAAATGAAACCGATAAATTTTTAGGAATAATAACTCTGTTCTTAGCATCTTCTTTTCTGAATATGCCTCTAAAGGGACACATTGATTTCAGTTAGGACATTGGATTTGCTCCTCTCCAAGGTTAGGCCTATTTAAGCTTCTTTACATTTAGATTCCTCTATCTACTTTCAGATACCTGAAAATTCTTAGAGAAACAAAGCTTTTCATTTCATAAGTAGGGATTAGAGACTTAAAAATGCACATGAGCATACCAGGCTGCTCAATAAATGTTGAGTGAATGAATGAAGCTTCTGAGGGGAATACTTTCCACCATACAAACTTTTCATGGTTTATGATCTAACTCATTTGCTAGTGTACCTTCAATTTTACTGAATTTGATTTTAAACATAATCACTTGAATGTTTCTCACTGAACATTAGAAAATACAGATTGTCAATATTTGTTAATCGAAAAAGTTAATACTGTGAATGCAGACTTATCCAGACAAGATGATGATCCAGGGCTGGTGAGTGAGCCCATGCATTTTCTGGGATAGAATACAACAATGTGGAATCCTCCTTTCATATAGAAAAGCATTCAGCTATAATGGAAACAGAGCACATGGAAATACAGGTGTGAAATCCACCTGACAGCTAGCATAAGAGAAATAGAGTGACATTTCCAGAAAGCATAATTTCTATTTCCAATGTTAACAATTTTTTTAGCTGATTTCCTCTCTACTGCATTATTTATTTATTTAACTATCACCTTTCTTTTATTTATTTATTTATTCCCATCCCACCCCCCCTTGTTGTTTTTGCACTTGCTATCTGCTCTCTATGTCCATTTGCTGTGTACTCTCTGTGTCTGCTTATCTTCTCTTCTCATCTTCTCTTTAGGAGGCACCGGGAACGGATCCTGGGACCTCTGATGTGGGAGAGAGGCACTCAATCCCTTGAGCCACGTCAGCTCTCTGGTTTGTTGTGTTTCTCATTGTCTCTCCTCTTTGTCTCTTTTTTGTTGCAACAGCTCTCTGCACAGGCCAGCTCGTGGCATGGGCCAGCTCGCCTTCACTAGGAGGTCCTGGGAAACAAACCTGGGGCCTCCCGTATGGTAGTTGGGAGCCCAATCGCTTGAGCCACATTCGCATTCCTCTACTGCATTTAAATAAGATAGTTCCTCATTTAAGAAGTTTGAAAAAAGGAGCAATAGGTAACATAGAAGAGCACATTTTAAAATATTCTAGACTTTAAATTTTTCCTATACAGTAAAAATATATTCCCTCCCTTTTAAAACATCTTTTCACAATACTCAAAAACATTTATAGCATTTCTCCATGTATGTACTTGGAGCACATACTATTATTTTTAACGGACTGTGGTCTTGCCTAAAATTCTATTGAACAGAAGCCAGACCCTGATTAGAATAGACAGTTTCAATCCCGGCAGGAGATGTTCTGAGGTTGGGGGAAAGTGACCTGAAATTTTAATAAGTAGACTCCTTTCATTGGTTGGCTTGCTGAATTTCTAAAATTAAAGTATGCCTTCGTTGGTCTGGGTTGTCAAAGTGATCTTTGTTCAGTTCACACATTTGTGGGTAAGTAGATGCCCCTAAATAGGAAATGTGAATGTCTATCCAAGAGATGTGGGAGCGTCTGCCATGGCTTCCTTTCCAGAGCGTTTCTCTCACTGGATTGGCACATCTGGAATTCCTCAGCTTCCTTTTGGAAATATTGATGTTTATTCAGACTTTTTGAATCTTGACAATGGTAGTCAGATGCCTGCTACCCACTTCAGTCCTGGATAGTAGGCTGGCAACCTTCTGGACCACTTATTCTGCTGCCTGTCACACATAGCCAGAGATTTGAAAACAGACTGGTCAATGTCAGTTCAGATAGTGTATAAATATTTAGTCTGAGGTAGTTTTTATCTGTCTCCTTTTGACAACTAAACCTCACCCTTCTATGTTCATTGGTCCAGGTTGGTTCTGAAAAAATAAAGTAGAGACTATTTTTCTATTCTGGCCATATGAAAAGTAAGGCTTCTTTCTGATACCAAAATGAAGGGAACTTGTGAGACATATAGGACAGTTGAAATTGGTGGAATGATTACACCTTTTAGAAAGATAAGGCATTTGATATTGTAGTTCAAGATGAACCTCTGTGAGCATCAGGACAGTCAGATAGACAAGAGTAAGGGGCAGTCTTATAAAGAGAAACTACCTTGGAGTTGATTTCATGATTCAGAGAATTACTGGAAAGCCAAAGATTTAAATGAAACACTTGGATTAACCCAAACTTTTGGTATTCCATAATTCTAGTCTAACTGTATAGATTACTTAAAAGATGAGGCATAAAATCTATTTATTGAAAGGTAAACATTTCTAACTTATTAAATATCATCCCTTCAAGGAAGAATATGGCAGGAACCTCTTATAGTTGCTTACACTCATTATTACTGAATAAACCTTTGTTTATGATTTTTAGAACACGTGCACAGATTCAACATCTGGAAAACTTCTAATAATCTTCAAAATCTTGGTTCAATATTTGGTGGTAGACTAACCACTGCTATTGAAATGCTTGGATTGCACTTCCAGGATGAATGTTTTGGGTGAAGTAAGGCTAGCATTGCTGGACTTCACTTCAGACCTGACACTGTTTCTCCCAATTAACAGGTGTTGAAACTAACAACAGAATCAATGGGATAATGACCAATAGAACATTTGAAAATGAATTCAACTTAGTTTCACTATATTCTTATTGGTAAATGTAGTTGGAGGCACATTTCCACACATGTGTTATTTCTTAGGTTAAAAAAAATCAATATGTGCATGCATATGTTTTTCAAGGTTTTATTCTTTTTCTAAATCATGTCAATATAATTTATTCACATTAAGAAATCCCAATCTATATTATGCCATAACTCAATTTTTTATCTCTCAAATATGCTTAAATTAGTGTGTGACAAACTAGAATCCTATAACTATATAAAGTATGAATTATAGGTTTGGTATAAATTATTTTGATCTTAAAGTTTTAGTTGTTCTTTGGTCCCTTATCTAGTCTTTGCTTATAAGAAATAGTATTTGCAAGTTATCATACTTAAGCCCATAGATATGCCAAAAATAGATCAAGCTACTTGAAATCTAAACCAACACCATAAATAAGTTTTGCAATAATATCATGAGGAAATAAAGAATAAAAATGTCCACTAAAAGCACGTGCAATGTGGAAATGATCTTGACCCTCAGTACAAAGTCAGTTACAGATTTTTTTTTAAGTTATATTTGATGACTTCCCTCTGAAAAGGTCAGTTTCTTTGATTGATGGGAAGTTGTGGAGATAGTAACTGTCACTGAAGTAAAAGGTGACATCCCCTGGAGAGCAGAATCTTTCAAATCAACCCAAAAAATTAATGAGGACTACCAGATGGCAATCTGGTAGTCCTTTTGAAAATAGTCACCTAGGTATTACATAATCTCTAGAAAGCTTCTGAACAGAAAGAAATTCATATGTTATGTGGTTGTTTACACACATAGACTCTAAAAGATAATGCAAATGCAAAACATTTTTAAACTTTTTTCATTTTTTCTTATAACTCAACCTCTGTTCATATAGAGTCACTTCAGATGATCACCTAGTCTTTTACCTTTGTTTGCTGGCTTTTCTCTGCACTTGGCATTTAGTCTTCACTCTCAGCCAGGTCTCCTTGATCTTTTACCCTCTTACGTCCTAGGACTCTGGCTTTACCTTCATAGAGAAACTGCTACCAGACAGGACTTTCCTTTGCTTATAAGTTAAACTTCTCATACAGAGCATTATGCCAGAAATAATACATTTATTATTAAATAATAATACATTTTTATTACATTTTATTAAATACCGCCACTTTCATCCCAACTGGAGAACAAATGAGAAAAATCCTCCCTTTCACATAAGCTGTAAAACCTGTTTTCTAGGTGTCTATATAGAACATATGAAGATGAGCTATTGCTATTCAACTGATTGATTTTTAAGTTTTTATTATAAAGTTGTAACAAGAGCAAAGATTTCTCAGTGTTTTGAACACAATGCATTCTGTCATCTATGTTGTTTGCCTATTTCAAATAGGAAAAAAAGAATCGAGGGTAATTACCTTAGGCTTAGCAATCAGAAGCCCTTTTTTTTCTTTCTTTTTTTCTGTGACTAATTAGGAAAGAGTCATTTGGGCATTCAAAGACAACTAAATTAAGAAAAAAGCAAAAAAGGTTCTTTGGGCACTTGCTTCACAGAATGTTTTATTTCATACCTGGTGTTTCTGGTATGCTATGATCAGTCATTGATGACCAAGAGCCTTTGGTCTGGAAAAGTAATC
Source organism: Cabassous unicinctus (assembly GCA_029593785.1). Lineage (NCBI taxonomy): Eukaryota > Metazoa > Chordata > Mammalia > Cingulata > Chlamyphoridae > Cabassous > Cabassous unicinctus. The sequence continues at coordinate 23,452 of JAQZBX010024049.1, forward strand.
AAATAAAAAATACTTTTGAGTTCCATTCTGTTCTCAGCTTCATAAAGCTCACCTCATTAAGAGAAAAGTAAAGGTTACAAGAACGCATAAAGAAAAAGGGATAAAAAGTAAAACTTCTTTAGGATTAAGACACACCTGTTTCCACTAGTTTTTTTTTTTTTATTACTTTGCCAAAACATTTGCTTTCATGTAGCTCCATGATGCCTATGACAATATTGGCTTTTATGAAGATGAACATCCTGTTTCTTTGATGTTTTAGAACTGCGGTTTCATTTTTAAGCACAGATCCATAAAGCATGTGTGTTTATAAATTATACCAATGCATCGATTTTCTAATATATTATGTACTTTGTAAAACTATGCAAAAATGTAAATTTTAAGAATTAGAAAATATAAATAGGAGTTCTAGTATTTTCTTCTGGCACCCTAGAGAGTTTTCTTGTACCTCACAGTGTATGGCAGCACCCCATATCCACTCTGAAGACCATTGCTTCAGAAAAATCTCTCTTTCTATCAAAAATTCCCTTAATTTTAATTTTAAAAAACATACCCCCATACTTGTCACTCTTTCCCCCTGGAGAGCCAAGTTCACTCCATTTCATTCTTCAAACCACCACATAAACCTCTGTCACCACAAATACCCTATGAATCTGTAGCCCTACTTATGCTACAGCATACTTGCCCCTAAAATGCTCTCTTCCTTTCATTTCTGCCTCAGTTGGGGATCACTGGCTTCTGAGAACCTGAACCACTTACAAGGTGCCCTAAGTAACAGAACTCAGAGGTGGGAATCCCACAAGACCTCTGAGAGACTGGAACCAGAATGTGACAAGCTAACAGCCTGTTTCTTTCTCAAGCACCCCACGTCCACTGAGTATCTTTCTCAACACTTCTCTTCATATCAACTTTAGTCATCTCTCTGGAGACCAACTTTCTCCATTCTAGCAAAACCATGTCTTTCCTAACCCTGAATTTACATAGCCTCCAGTTCAAAAGCCCAGGGAGAGCCCTTCTGCTTGACTCACCTTGTGTCTTGTGCCAAGTCCTGGGCCCTAAACTATGGTCATTCATTTGGGGTGCCTCAGAGAGAACACCCCACCTCTGAGTGGGCATGTTTCCTAACATGGACACAGGGAGGGAACATGCCACAGGGAGAGAACATGCCACAGTGAGATCATAGTTTGCATCTCTAGAATAGCTTCTGGATCTCCTCTCCTTGTCTTCCACTTCAAGCCTTTCCTTCTTGGGTTCTTGCATAAGCTCCTTTTCTTCCACCTAGTCATTAAGAGGAATAGTTCTCCAAAATTCTGTCCCTTGTTCTCTTTCCATTATTTTAGTTTGATAGGCTGCCAAAAGCAGATAACATAAAATGGGTTGGCTTTTAACAATGGGAACTTATTAGCTTACAGTTTTGAGGCTGAGAAAAACAGCCAAATCAAGTCATTATCAAGGCAATGGTTTCTTCCTAAAGACTGACTGCCTGCAATCTTTGGGTTCTCTGCTACATGGCAAGGCTGGTCTCTCTTTCAGGTTACAGTGCTTTCAGCTTTTTGCTTCCATGGCTTTTTCTCTCCCTATATTCATACCATTTACAAAAGACTCCAGGAAGAAGATGATAACCTTATGAAAACCTACTTACAATAGGTTTATATTTGCAGGAATGGGTTAGCTTTAAGAAAATGATTTTACATACAGTTCCAAACCACCAAACTCCACCCTCTGGACCCCAACAAGCCATGTTCTTTCCATATGTAAAATGCATTAATTCCATCACATATTACAAAAGCCTTAAGTCTTTTCAGTAACAATACTAAATACAAAGTCTCATCAAAAAAGGTTATAGGTGTGGTGTGTCCTAAAACACAGTTCCCCTCAGGCTGGAGACATGTGAAATTTAGAGAATAAGTTATCTGCTTTCAATATACAATGGAGGGACAGGCATAGGGTAGACATTCCCATTCCCATAAAGGAGAAATTGGATAGAAAACAGGGGTCATGGATCCCAAACAATTCTAAAACCCTGCAAGGTATACTCCAAAAGATTTTAAGGTCTGAGAGTCATCTATAGAATGATGTTTTGTCCTCCAGGCCTGATGGAATAGCTGCCTCACACTTTTTAAGTGCTAGTGCAACAGCCAGTTCTCCCCAAACACTGGGGTGACGGCTCCAACATCTCCATCTAAAAAAAAAACTGAGGTAGTAACACTCTTCTTGAACAATGGGGCAAAAGGCTTGCCCTCTCCAAGTACCAAGACAAACTCACCCTTTCCACACACATTGGTGGGTCTGTTCTCTTGACCTGAGAAGATGTCTTCAGTCTAGATCTCAGTTTCCATAGTCCTGCCCTCAAAATGATTTTTCCTTCAACATGCCCCTTTTCTGTCCCTTTTAGTCCAGGCTGGCAGTGTTTTCTTTCATACAGATCTCACACAAACACAAAAAAGTTGTCAGTTTCACATGTAGTACACAGGAGTCCAAGCCATCAGACAAAAGAACTTTCCACAAATCCTGTCTGAATAACTGTATTTCCAATCCTGATTTGCACTGAAATGGCTAACTGGTTCCATGTTCAATTAAATCCTCATATGGAGCACTATTCTTTGAGGACTCATTTTCTGGAAGCTCAGAATTTTCCAAACCATCAATTTCTGGTTTCTTTGTGCCCAAAAGTTCAGTTCTCAGCTTATACCTTTCCAATTGCATTTTACTATAAGCTTCAAGGAGAAACCAGGCAGAACTTCCCACATTTAGTTTGGAAATCTCCTCTAAATATCTAAATATCTAAGCTCATCACTTTTAAATTCAATTTTGCAAATTCTTTGCCACTTTAAAACAAGGATCACATTTCTTCCAGTTTGCAATGACACAGTCATCATTTCTGTCTAAGGCCTCATTGGAAGTGGTTTTAGCATCCATATTTCTACCAACATTCTCTTGAAAGCATTCTAGGCCTTTTCTATCAAGCATATCACAATTCTCCCTGTCTCTACTCATTACCCAATTACGAATCCTTTTTAACATTTTTGGTATTTGCAATAGCCACAGCCCATTCTGGACTAACATCTATTTTACTTTGCTAGGCTGCTAAAAGCAGGTAGCATAAAATGGGCTGGCTTTTAACAATGGAAACATATTATCTTATCGTTTTGAGGCTTGGAAATGCCCAAATCACACTATCGAGGTGATGCTTTCTTCCCAAAGACTGGCTGCCGTGATCCTTGTGTCCTCTGCCACATGGCAAAGCACATGGTGGGATTTGCTGGTCTCTCCCTTCTCTTCTGGGTTTCAATGCTTTCAACTTCTTAATTCCATGGCTTTTTCTCTCCCTATATTCATCTTGTTTATAAAGGACTCCAGTAAGAAGATTATGACTAACCCTGGTCCATGCCTTAACTAAAGTAACCTCATGAAAACCTACTTACAGTAGGTTTACACTCACAGGAATGGATCAGATTTAAGAACATGATTTTCTGTGATACATATGGTTCCAAACCACCATACCATTCTACACACTTTCTTTAAGAACTCATTCCAAACACCCAACTTCTACAACCACCCCAACACTGATAACTTTTATATATGTGCTTATATATAGCTCAGCAACCTATCCTGAACCTATCCTGAACTCCAGCCACTCTCTACATCTGCCTGCTGCCTCTCTGCTTGATGTCCCCTAGGCACAAGCCCAACATGTCCAGCCTGAGATCACCCTCTTCACACCCTGATCTTCCTGTTCAACCCCTCAGTGCTCAGGGATGGTGTCACTGCACCTGATCTTCTCACTCATCCTCCAGCTTGGGCAATGGTGCAACCACCCCTAGTCAGCCACCCAAACCTGAAAGCCATCCTAATTAGACTCATCCTTCTGCTTCTGTCTGGATTATATAATGGCTCTTAAATGAGATCTCATTTAAAACCTAAATTGACAATGCTAAACCATCACAGTATCCAAGAGCCTTCTTCTTAAATAGCATAAAGTATTATTAATAAAAGTTATTAACACCTTTTCATAAATGAATTCATCATATAGCTTTCCAAATAACAAGTTACTGTGGCCAGTGCACTAGGTTACTGTGGGAAGTGGTGCTGTAGAACACCTTGGAGAATCATGACAAATTATCTCTAATTTTTATTCACCCCAATCATAAAAAGTACTATCAATATTCCCACTTTACAGATAAAAATACTGGCATGCAGAGAGTTTTAATAACTTGTGCAGTATGCAATATGAGAGAGCTAATAAGAGGTTGAGCCAAGATTTTAAACCATATTCCACAGCCCCAGTTCCTAATTATTATACTATACTTCCCTATTCTACATTATGGAATTTGATATCTGATTAAGAATCTAGGTTTGGATGTCCAAGAAGGCTGGGATGAATTACAACTCTCCTGCTTGGGCTAGTTACCAATCCTGTCTGAATTTCCTCATCTGTAAAATGAGGATAATAGAGAGCTCAGAGGGCTTTACAGAGTAAATGGGGGTTAAGGATGTGGAGTGGAGAGCACAGGGCTTGACATACGGTTAATGCTCAGTAAATAGTAGCTGTTACCCAAAATGAGGTCGTGCAGTAGATGGATTAAGTGCATAGCAAAGATTGCAACATTTGCTCAGTTACTTATACTCTGAATTTGAGCAAATTTCTTTAACCTACAGGTAGTTACATTCTAAAAATAGATACTTATAAAATAAAATAAGGTTCCTAAAGGTGGAATTTCAGTCAATGTGATGAGAAGAAAAATCTTAGACCTAGACATGATACACAACAGGCATTGATGGATATTATTTCCTTTCTCTATTCAAACAGAGGTATAAAGACAATAGAATCTGCCCATATACCACAATGGGATCCAAAAATTCAATTGGGTAAAATGTGGAATTGCATTTATTGCATTATGGCTATATTGCTACAAAATGAATTAAATGACAGTGAAACAGCCAGGAACAACAGCAGAAAGGTCCCCCAGTCCAAACTCGTCTAGGTTCAACTGAAATGTGACACCACCTGGTGGCAGTTATCCACTCCAGCTTAAGCATGGAAAGAATTCTGGATCTTTGTGGTTAACTAGGAATTCTGGGATAGCAACAGCATTTCGTGATCTCCCAATTAGCTGAAACCAGATTTTGTGGGCCCAAACATGGAATACTGCTCAAAGAGAATATTGGAGTATAGAGGTTTGTCCCACATCTCTCCAGTTCTGGAGATCTGTATCCCAATATTGCACACCCAGTCTGGCCCTTCCCTCATGGCCCATCCCTGCCTATCCTTCCCAGGAGATATGAACTTATAGCCCACCTCACCTTGAGATCAGGGTGCTACAGACTGATAGATAATTTGAGTTATCTAAATAGATTTCGATGATTGTAGTAAAATCAGCCTTTCTGATGCATAAGTTCAGTATGGAATCTCATTCTTGTAGCAATATCTAGTGTGGGAAGGAGAATAGCCTCTTAAAGCCCATCGCAAGAATGTTGTAAAATATTGTGCCAAACAATCCTTTAATCAAATGATAGTAGCATTTAAAAGATTTTATACTTTAGCATTGTTATTGTCTAGATATTTCTATAGTATCCAAATTGTAAAACATTTGCAAATTCAGTCCAACAGGAGTGACCACATTCAGCCAGGGCATAGACTCTCTCCAAAAGGTCAGGAAGGACCGCTAAGACATTTGGGGCAGGTACTGCTAGGTTCTGATCTAATACCAATTCTTCCCTTCTTCCTCACAAAGACCATAACTTTATTCTAAACAGCAATGTGCCCAGCTTAAAGATTGCATTTCCCAGTTTCCCTTGAAACCAGAGATGGCAAAAGAAATATAAGCTGGGATTCTTAACTGGATATCTGGGAAATCTTCTCAAAGAGCACTGACTCGTCTAAGAGAAGAACTTCTTGCCCTTTTTCCTTTCTCCTTTCTTCCTTCTT
>JAQZBX010024050.1:0-30425 GCA_029593785.1 Cabassous unicinctus
AAATGCAGAGAGTGTGTGGAGGAAAAGATGGAAAAGTCAAATATGGAATAAGCTGTCTATATAACCCAGGCCCCACAAAAAATATTTCATGTGATTCCAGTACCATCATCTGTATTATAGACTCATAAATTCAGCAAGATCATCAACAGGATATTAAGTTGCAGGTCACCTTTGATTCAGCCTTCTCAGCCTCTCCTGGGCTGGGCGACCCCTGACCCATGAAGGACCACATGCGTGGTGTGGGAGCCTCCTCTGTAAAACCCACCTAGAACAAAAGTTCTTTACCAAGGCTTTAGAGAAGTGTAGTGTAAAATAAAGGGAAACCATGAAAATCTCAGCCCAAGTTGTAACTTCTAAATACCATTTTTAAGAATGGGGAGGTTGAGTGGAGGTAGGGAGATGTCATAGGACAAGGCCTTCTCCAGTCTGCTAAACAACAATAACAACAACTACACCTCTTTTTTCCTACAGTTAAAATTTACTGTTCTGTAACTGGGCTTATAAAAAGTCTCTCTAATAAAATAAAATAAGAAAAAAAATCTCTCTATAAAATAAGCGCTCACCAGCAATTTAGTGATAGGGACACAAACGTTTGTGTACTTGTCAAAAGGGACTCAGAAAAAAATAGAACCATCTATCCCTGCCTTTACCACTGCATTGGTCACAGTGATTGTGGTTTTGCAAAAGGAAGAGAACTAATTGTCCCCACTTTGTCTCCTCTTTTCTGATGGGAGTGTTTCTACTGCTGCAAAAACAGAAACAAAACAAAACAACAGCAACAAACAGGAGGCATTAGCTTACATGAATGTGTTTAATTATTCTGAGGACTGTTATCCTTTGGACTCCCAGGCGAACTACATCCAGGGAGGTTGAAAACCAGTGACAGATGAGCAGCTTTCCAATAAACGGCAGTATTATTGCAATAGACTTTGTAATACAATTTATGCTGTCATTCATAAATAACAATGCCATATGTCAACCATATTGCTTACACAAGTAAGTCCGTCAACTTGTCACTATTTGATTTATCTCAACAGCTTCTTCAAATACTTGAAGTATAGATATTGGAAGGGATGTAGGATTGGGGGTGGACTACCCACACAAAATTTGAGACTAAAAAAAAAAAATTGCACAACCTCTGCTCTTTCCTTATCCCCAATCCCCCCACCTCCCCCCCAAAAAAAGAAAAAAAAGAAAAAAAAAAAAAACAATCCTGAAGGATAGGGAATGAAGGGGAGGAGAAGCACATCTTAGGGCCAATGTCAATAAATACTAGGTGGTTATATGAACCGTGAACATGTAAGGGTATTTTGTGGTTCTTGCTCTGACATTCTGAGCTTATTTTAAAACACAACAATGATGCATTTCATAATCACAATTACCAATCATAATGGTCAAATGTAGGTCCAAGGCCTTTCTGCCACACCCCCAGCCTACAAGGGTAAAAATGATTAATAACCAAATTGAAGTATTTGATGACAGGCCAATTTTACTCAACTTACTCTTTACTAGTAGGGAATTAGAGAGAGTGATGGCTTTTCATATTTTTTAACTACTAAGGTCCAGGTGGAGGTGGGATAGGTGTTTAAAAAACACCACACAAACAAAAACCCACGAACCCAACGTATCTGTCATGGCCGCACAGCCCCACTCTTTTGCTTTTTAAAAATCCACATTAAGTCCATGTTCATGTGACGGGATGCAAGAAACACTTTTTGGGTTATTCTTAGTCCCACATGTATCCGTGGAGCCTGAGAATTGAAAGCAACCTCAGAAGGGCGGGAAGAGAGGCAATCCTCAGAGAGGCGCTCAGAGGCTGCGAATCGCTCGGCGCTTCAGAGCACCCAAGACTCCTGGGCCGGGTTGCAATCCACGCGAGTCAGATCGCGACTGACGTGGACGGGAGGGTGGGGGATTTGGTCCCTGCGAAGTGCAAATGGAGCGGATGGCCAGGAATGGGGGCCCCAGACCTCGCTGCCACGACGCTTGGCCAGCCTGATTTCGGAAAAGCCATTGACCCCAAAGTCCCCATCACTTCCTCCCGTGAGAAAGCTCGACTATAACGCAGTTTTGCGGGCCTCTTTGAGAGGCTTTAGAGCGGTCTGAGTGGACTACCATCCCCTTCTCAATGTCTATTAGCAGGATCCCCCTCCCAGTTAAACATCCACTGGAGCCCTTGGGCTGAGCTTCCAGGAGCCTTCGATCCCTCCGGTAACTCTGGGCTCGCCGTTCGCTCTTGAACTCGCCTCCAGCGCGGCCCAAATGGCACTAGGTACTCCGAGCCCTCTGGGCACCCAGCCCTTCTGCAAGGAGGCCGCTCTCGCGGAAACCACGCGGGACCTGTGAGTCGTAAAGTAATTGCGGGGGCAATAAAAGGCGGCTCTGTGGGTCCCCCTTACTCCTTTCTTGTCCACCCCACCTCCCCGGGTTTCCCCCTCCTCCTGCCTGCAGAAACAATCAAACAAAGACTCAAAAGCCAGGAAATGTCCAATTCACTTCCCTTAGAGTTTATTAATTGCCCACACCCATCGCAAGGAAACTTGGCTGTGTTGTGTGAGGAGCCGAGGGCACCGGGAGTCGTGGAGCCGCAGCACCCCTCCGCGCAGCGGGAAGTCGTCAGCGCTAGCCCCCGCATCCCCGGAGACCAGGTCCTGTGGCCTCTAGGCAGCTGGGCGCGGCTTGCCCGCTGGGCTCTGGCCAGCTCTGCATTTGCTGTGCCTTTCACCTTCTCAGCTTCCTTGCGTCTTTGTTTGGGACTGGAAGATTTGGGTTTGGGGTGTAACCAAGAGGTCTGGAAATCGACACCCCCAAAAGGCCTTTGGGGCGTTTCCATGGATTGCCAGGTTGTTGCCCCCCGCCGCACAAAAACCCCGGCTGCAAAAGCGCAGACTCGGGGTGTGAGTTTTGGGGATTGGCCGTGAGGACCAGCACCACGGTCCGAATACCGGGTTAAATCAACAGGAGAGCTGACTTCTACAGCCTCCTGTTTTTATTACGATTATTATTATTCTCTTCAACGCCCTGGAAATTGTTGATGTTTATTTAGGAAGTGTGACACTTATTGGTCCTGAGAAACTCGGGATTTTGAGGGGGTTTGATTTGGTTCCCAAACGGCTTGTAAAAGAAACTGCGCACCTGGGGTCAGGCGGGTCATCACAATAACAAAAAGCGCGTCTACAAAATAAAAAGCTCCTTTATAAAGAAAGGCAATCCCGGAAATCCACCGCGAGCCTTCCTGATGACCATCTAGTTAGGCCTATTCTCAGGTTTAATTGGCAGGCGGTTTATTGGCGCCTTATTGGTGTTGATTGAAATTTTGCTCCCAGTCCTTTCTTTTAAGAATTAGCATCTCAAGTCGACTTACCTGAGTCAATGATCTTTTTAGGGTCTGAGTTTGGTCATAAATTTGCAAATATTCATTAAACTCACTTTGTAAATATCCCTCTTTCCAATCGCTACCCAAATCTCTATAATTTCCTAAGAAAGTCTTTTCTTTTTTAAGGCTACCATAAAAAGAAATTGATCAGGGAACTATATTTGAATTAAGACATATTAAATCGATGACAGATACATATCACGCTGCGTTTAACAAGAGTTGTACAAGGAGGCGGGTTCCAGATTCCGCACGGCTCTGCTGCACCATTATTCACATTTTTACAGCCTTTCCTTCATGCCTTCACCCATTAAACCATTAAATTTCAGCAATTCAATAAAACAAAGCAGTTATAATTTTGAGGAAAAGCTATATTGAAGGGGGTGAAGGTACCCATTTTATTGCACAATAAAAATACTCAACAGTCCATATTAAAGAGTAGGTTGTGTTTATTTTCTTCTTTCTTCGTTCATTTTTTGTTTTACTTATAACCTGCAGGATCAGACGCAAAGCTGCTATTATTCAAGTACTGACACTCATTACCAAGAAATTCAAATAAAGGAAAATCATTTGAAATGTTCTGGGAGGAAATTAAGACAGACAGTGGTGGCAATTCCAACAACGAGGCTTCCTCCACAAACCATCCATTGAGATGGCATAGTCCTCCCTCGACCTTTGCCTGGTTGAGCTGAAATGTTGAATTTGAAACGAAAAATTTGAAAAGACTTGTCCGCTCCAAATACAGGTGTGCCTTTTGTTACTGTTGTTTATTAAAATTTTTTTCGTTGTGTTTCCACTCGTGCCTTTCTTATTTCCCGGTATTTGAACTTCATTGAAGCTTAAAGAAAAAGCCTACTTGAAATTTGATTGTAATATTTTCTTTGTTTGCTTGTCAGTTTTATGAGAGAAATGACATTCCCAAGGCTCAGAGGGACGCTGCCTGTTAAACACCGTTCACGCCAATGGCACTATCAAATCTACTCTTTTGAAAAGATTTTTTTTACCACCTCCTAGGACCATCTCCAGATGATGGCTTTGTGCAGTCTGTTTTTACTTGGACCGCAAACGAACTAAGCTGGTAACGTTTTATTGTATCCGAAAAGAAAAAAACTTACATTCTAATCATGAACAATTTTGTACCGCCCCCCCCAAAAAAAACCCCCAAACAAAAAAACATTATTGAGGGCAGGAAAACAAAACAAAAACAAACCTGACTTTAATTTCTGAGCATTTTGAAACATCACAACTAAAAAAGAAATATTTTCTTTTTAAAAACTGAAGTGATATCTTCGGACAGTAAAAGTCGAGTCCCACATTTCTCTGCACCCAAAAGAATGATGCAGGGACTTCTATTTTTTAAAAAATGATTTGATAGCAAACCGTTTGAAAAGTGTGGGGGGTCGCTGGAAAAAAAGCGCCAGTTTTTGTGGTTTTCAAATAAAATATTTCTTGTAGATAGACCGATTCATTAGAAAACGATAGGAAGGTAAAAGGTTATACTAATAGCAAATAAACAGCGAAGATATTTCTTGATTTTAAAATTATTATTTTAGTGGATCAATTCTAATTTGTGGTCCTCTCAAAAAAAAAAAAAATTGAGGCACAAATCTGGAGTATATTATGGACCGGAAGAAGAAATTCTGCCTAAAGGACATTGCTTATTTAGTCGTTTCTCTATGGAGAAGAGCTGTTTGGCCTGCCATGCCACTACATCTCCGAAAGGAAAAGTTAGAATCGCTGCCTGATGTTCCCCCACCCCCAATTCCACCCCTCCCGTAGATCTAATTGGAAGTGGCAGATCTGGAACCGATGAGCAGTGAGATTACACTTCTAGCCAACTCCTTTGAACTATGTTGAAAAGGAGTCCATGAGCTAAAAGTCGAAGTAAAACGGTTCCTTTTGGGAAAGATTTATTTTGAATTCACCTGGTATTTTGTGGAGCCAAATCCCTAAGTTGTTTTGCAACCAATAGGACTTTAATATCCTTCCTCATTCCGTATCCTGTCTGTGCTTCCTATGTGAGCGATCGTCACATTGGGTTTCCTTCCCCAAAGAAGTTTCTAGCATCATCACTACAGGTATGATGCCAAGCGTACATCTGTTCACCCTCCTGCCACAGAGGCCAGGGCTCTTCCAGAGGAAGAGATGGGAAGCGTCTGGGTGCTGGAAAGAGCGCAGCGAGCGGGGAGGCAGAAGTTTCTGAAGTTGGGGGCCCCTCCCCGCCCTTTCCCGCTTGGGGGACCCAGCCCCCAGCCAACCTGTGCCCTTGGGCCGCGTGCCGGCGCACGCTCTCCGTGAGGCGCGTCATGGAAGCGCGGGCGCTGCGCGCGCAGATCCAGCGCAAACTTTCTCCAAGAGAAACTTACGCATCCCCGGGGAGGCGGGGAAGGGGGCTCCAGGAGAGGAGGGGGCGCGAAGCGAAAGGGAAGGCGACAGCGGGCACGGGGGCGGATCCCCGCTGAGCAAGGGTCTGAAAGGGAGCCAATCGGGCAGCCGCGGCTGCTGCCAATCATGCGGCTCCCTCCAATCCCACCCATGCTTTTTCCAAAATCTCGGTCCCGCTGCGCAGCTCAAATGTGGTGTGCGTTCTGCCAATCGCTGGAGGACAGAGTGGGAACAGGAATAAGCAGAGTTAGGAGGCCAGGACAAAAGAAGTTAAAGAGCACCTAATATATACATGTTTTTGAAGACGGGCAGAGGGAAAAAAGTCCTCCCAGTGAGGGTCTATGGGCCTGATTGTGTAGTTCTGATGGAGCCCCCTTTGAGCAAGAGGAACCTGCCAGCACTGAGATTAGCGGATTTGGCAACGGCTCAGGCCCAGCCACTTCAGAATATGACAGGTTTCCCGGCGCTGGCCAGCCCGCCCGCCCACTCCCAACTCCGCGCCGCCGTCGCGCACCTACGCCCGCGGGACCTGGGTGCTGACCCCATCGTGGCGGCCACTCCGCTCGGACCCGAGCACATGGCCCAGGCGAGCGCGCTCAGCCTCAGCCCTCCCTCTCAGGCGCTCCCGGCGCAGCCCGAGGCCCCGGCGGCCGCCGCCCACGCTGCAGCCTCGGTAGCGCACCCGGGTGCGGGCATCTACCCGGACGGCGGGGGCAGCAGCAGCACACAGCCCTCTGCGCCCCCGCCCCCAGCCCCTCCCCTTCCTCCCACCCCTTCACCCCCTCCCCCTCTCCCTCCTCCTCCTCCTGCCCTCTCGGGCTACACCACCACCAACAGTGGCGGCGGCGGCAGCAGCGGCAAAGGCCACAGCAGGGACTTCGTCCTCCGGAGGGACCTTTCCGCCACGGCCCCCGCGGCGGCCATGCACGGGGCCCCGCTCGGAGGGGAGCAGCGGTCCGGCACGGGCTCCCCCCAGCACCCGGCCCCGCCTCCCCACACCGCCAGCGTGTTCATCTCGGCCAGCGGCACCTACGCGGGCCCGGACGGCGGAGGTGGCGGGGGCCCGGCGCTCTTCCCCGCGCTGCACGACACGCCGGGGGCCCCCGGCTGCCACCCGCACCCGTTCAACGGCCAGATGCGCCTGGGGTTGGCAGCGGCGGCGGCGGCAGCGGCGGCGGCCGAACTGTATGGCCGCGCCGAACCGCCCTTCGCACCGCGCTCGGGGGACGCGCACTATGGGGCGGTGGCGGCCGCCGCCGCCGCCGCTCTGCATGGTTATGGGGCTGTGAACTTAAACCTGAACCTGGCGGCGGCGGCGGCGGCCGCTGCAGCGGCTGGGCCAGGGCCCCACCTGCAGCACCACGCGCCACCCCCGGCTCCGCCGCCGCCGGCGCCCGCGCAGCACCCGCACCAGCACCACCCCCATCTCCCAGGGGCGGCCGGGGCCTTCCTGCGCTACATGCGGCAGCCAATCAAGCAGGAGCTCATCTGCAAGTGGATCGACCCCGACGAGCTGGCCGGGCTGCCACCGCCTCCGGCCGGCGGCGCCAAGCCCTGTTCCAAAACTTTCGGCACCATGCACGAGCTGGTAAACCACGTCACGGTGGAGCACGTGGGCGGCCCTGAACAGAGCAGCCACGTCTGCTTCTGGGAGGACTGTCCGCGCGAGGGCAAGCCCTTCAAGGCCAAATACAAGCTCATCAACCACATCCGCGTGCACACCGGCGAGAAGCCCTTCCCCTGTCCCTTCCCGGGCTGCGGCAAGGTCTTCGCGCGCTCCGAGAACCTCAAGATCCACAAGCGCACTCATACAGGTGGGTGTCTGTCCCCGGCCGCGCCGCCGCCACTGCTTCCTGCGCCGCCACCGCTTCCGCCGCTGCTTTTCTTTCTCCTGCTCGCCTAAGTTTTTCCCTCCTTTGCTGCTTGTCTTCGCATACGTATAACCCGGACATGTGACTTCTTTTTTTTCTCTCCCCCCCTTTTTTTTTCTATGAATAAGTAATTCGATAGCACACTCAGGGCCCGCGCTGGGTTCCCACACGCCGGAGTCTTCAGCGCTCCCGCAGCCCCTCGGCCGGGACTTTCATCGCGCCCCAGTTGCGGCCGCCGCAGGAGGACAGAAGCAACAGCAGGAGCTGGAAGGCGCCCAGGACGGTCGGCAGCCCCTATCAGCCCGACCCCGGGAACTCGGGATGGGTGGCGAGGAAGCGGGCCCTGAGCCGGATCCGCTCTGGCGGCGCCCCCTTTCCCTTGGTCGTAGGCCCTGCGCGGTAGCCGCGCTCGTAAGGGCAGGCGTGGGATGGGCGCGTGCGGATTTGCTGCCTGTATTGGGTTCCCAGTCCGAGCTCGGTTTAGCCCCTACAGGACACGAGGGGTTTCGTTCCTCGGGGGCAAGATTCCAAAGGTGAGGGGAGTGTGCCTTTGGGTCATTGGAGACCCCACCCCCGTCACACTCGTCCACCGCCACACATCCCACACATGCACCTTCACGCGCATACCTCACACAGTTGAGCACACCCATAGTCTCTCGTGTGCTCCTTTCACTCACTTTACGCTCTCCTTCCACATACACCCATATCGCCTCATACACACACCCATATCGCCTCATACATGCCTTCTCATGCACTTTTTATCGCCCATGCCCTAGAGGGTGCTGGAAAAATAGGAATCTGCTCTTTTAAAGAAGTTTCCAGTTGGAGGAAGACGAGGGCGAGCTGCAGAGCCACCCGCGTGGTTCGTGGGATTTGAGGGAAGCCCCGGGCGTCGTGGGGATTCCTCCCCTTCACCCTAGAAAGTCCTGCCTTTGGGGGTGTCACAGCCCCCGAAGAGAGCAGATGCTATGTGGGGTATTGGGATCTCTCGGGTTTGTCGTGTGCTCCCTTTGAACCGATGAGCGCGTTGGGTAGAAGCGCCGAGAAGCGCGAGCGCAATCGGGATTTATAGGGACAGACAATATTACCCCTCCGAGAACGCTTAAGTAACTGGAGTTTACATTCAGTAATTACTTGCCTGATTTATCGGCGTTACTACGGCGAGGAGGCAGCCGCCGGGAGTAGGTCCCAACACCAGGCCAGCATCCCGGGCCGAGGGGACTTGGATGATCTGCGGAGGAGACGGATCGGCGCTACGGCGGGCGCTCAGCCCCCTCCCTCGCAGGTGGCCCAAAGGGAGCCCCGAGCCTCGAGCCTGCCTGCTGACGCCAGACAGCAATCTCGCTGCGGGCACAGCTGACTGGCTGGGAGCATGTTTTTCAAGGACCCTGGTTTCCCAGCCCCCTTTGACCTACTTGGAGTTGGTCCACCTTAATGATTTTTTTCCAAAAGCAAACTTTCCACCGACTTTAGTAAAAACTACCTTACTCGCCAAGCCAACCGCTTGCCCCCGTGCCCAGCTCTTCCCGACGGCGCAGGGGCTAGGGACCTCGACAGGGCACGCCGGGCGCGGGTGGTGCAGCTATCGGCCAACCCCGTCCCTAAAGGGAAACCTAAAAGCTGTTCCTGCGGCCTCGGGCCCTTCCCGCCTTTCCAGGCCTGGGGAGGGAAGTGAGCCTTTTCTTCGCGGCTGCCGGGAGCTGAGAGCAGTTTCCGCTCCTCTGAAGCAAGAACCTGGAAATTTATGACGCGGAAGCTGGTCTCGGATCTTCACTTTCCGGCCCTTGTCCGGACGTCTGCCCGGCGGGGGCGCGTGTGCCAGTGCCTGTGCGCGTGCGTGGGGGGGACGGACACCCAGGCCACCCAGGCCACCCTGCCCTAGGCAGCTCGGCCAGCCCCGCGAGGAGGAGACCCGCAGCCGTTTTGTTTTCTGGTTCCATTTGATGCATTCTTGTTCCTCTATTGGAGGTGCATGTCCCCCTTCCTGGTGAAGAATACCCGGTGTCTCCGGGAGGGATGCGGGCGCTTCACTTTCAAACTCTAAAACTTGGGCCTGTTGTTTGGGGGCGGTACTGGGCAGCTTAGGTACCTAGAATTGATCCAAAGAGGTACCATCCCTACAGCTACTTTTTCTTTTGATTGTTACTTAGGGGGTTATTGGGGATCTTGGAACAGATTGATCAAAGGGAATAGTCCACTCCCGAAGGCCCGTTTCCTAGCCCACGTGCCCTCCAGTTCCGTTTATAACCTTCTGGGCCCACTCAAGTTCTGTCAGGGAAAGAGAACTGGTAGGACCTGCAAGTTAGCTACACATAGCTACCCTTGATTTCTGACTAGCGCCATGTCGCTAAAATTCTTTGTGAATAGTTAAATTCTGAATGACCACTCTGTCAGAAACTGAAATGTAAACACTGGGGCACTACAGCTTTTCTAGTTTGGTAGGATTTGCTCACTGCCCAGTTAGGCTCCCTGAATAATATGGACTATTCTATTACCCTTCCCTATTTTTCTTCCATTTTCTTCCTCCAGCTCTCCTCTTCTTTATCCTTAATGTTCTATCATTTCTTTTCTCTTCTCTCCCTTTTCTGGGCATAAATGCTTCCTGTTATCATGTGCACTGGAGAAGCCAGTAACATTCAAAGGGTTTATTCTTCATGACACAGGACATGTAGTTTGTACAGAAACATGGGAATTCTAGAAAAGAAGGTTGCACATTTGCATTGAGTGAATAAGGAAAACCACTTAAGCCTCCATATTGAAGAAGGCCTAATCACAATGTACTATTATTTTTAAGAGAATGTTATGTTAAATTAGTATCTCCAACTCAAAGTGGAATAGGGAAATCAGAACAAATAATTGATGTTTTGATAAAAAGGAATTAACTTTGTCATGTCTCATCTACAGAGAATTTTTAAAGGTTGTGATAATCATTGTGAGTGTTGTGTTTATTTATAGATTAATGTAGGAAGTATATTTGAATAAAGTCTAATTTCATTTTTAAACAGTATTTCTAATAGGGCGAGTTATAGTACAGACATCTAAATACTCTCAGATGTGCTTACATACTCTGGCATTGAAGCATTTAAGCGATTGTGATTGGTGAAATATTAAAAATAAAATCTACACTGAAAGATTTGTACAAAGAGAATAAAAAAGTTCATCATGGAAATTTATGTACACTAAGCAGGGATGAAATAGTTTCTTAAAAATAGATTATTCAAAATGAACAAAACCATATGTAGCGTGTTACTGGAGTAGCTTCTGAAATACGCATTCAACTTCATTTTTTAAATCATCTAAACAGAGCAAAATATTATACAATGATATGTATCAGATGCCTTGTTAATTATGGGTTCAACTATCTCAAGTTCATAGATAGTAAGGTGAGAGGAAAAGTTAATTTATTCTGTTACCTGTTATCCTCCTTTTTTGCTTTTTAACACCAAGGTGTAGTATGACTGATTTTCTCTAGTTTTCTTACTAAGAATTTAAACTTCCTAGACTATGGACCTTGTGTTTGAAGGCATCGTATCAAGGGGTAGTTAGAGCAGCTTAAAGGGGTGATGGTCCAAAAGATCCTGGTAAATTGTTGATCTTTTTTGACTATTAATCAATGTAGAAAGCTGTTAGGATAAGTTTATTTACATCATCAGGTAAATGGTAGGTTCTGGCTGATGCTTGTGGTCTTTAACGTTTGTTAAGGTTCCGCTATGCTATTAATCTTACTGCAAGTTGTGAAGAAAGCTGGTGGAATGAAGAGCCCAATATTCTCTGTCCAGCAGGGCTTATTAAAATTTAGTGGTGGGACTGTGTATCTTACAGATGCCTTTATTTCTGAGAGAAAAGGGTTGTTTTGTTTTATTTCCTTTCCTTCCCCAATCTACTTCCTCTCCTATTGCCCATTACTGAAATGTGGTAACACTTTGAAACAAAATGCCATTATTATAATTTTTCTGTACCTCTAGTTTACTTTGAATGTAATATGTGTGTTTGTTTTTTCTCTTTTCCCATATATTCTCTCCCCTGGCTGTGGCTTTGGAAGTACCATTTTATCAAGCATTTCTCTTGGCAGAAGGGCTCTCCTGCTTATATTTTTGTGTGTCCAGGCCCTGAGGGTAATGGGGGGTGGTATTTGAGTACTAGGTGTGATGTTATATCCTGGACCTTGCTCCAACTCTTGTGACCCTGACCCCTGTGGTACTGCAGGGCTGGCGTCTATCCTCTCACAAGCCCAGAACTACCACTGTTATGATCTACAGGTCCAAGGAGAGCCTCCAGGCCCATCCCTTCCCCCTTGTATCCTATAACATAGAAATAGGCTGGGATCTGACCTTTGGGAGGATGGGAAAATGCATCCTTCTGTCTGGTCCAAGAGTTCTCTTATCAAGTGAGAGCTTTCTGGAAAGCAGTTGTTAACCATTCCTGTGCTTTGTTTCAGGGGAAAAGCCTTTCAAGTGTGAATTTGATGGCTGTGACAGGAAGTTTGCCAATAGCAGTGATCGAAAGAAACATTCCCATGTTCACACCAGTGACAAGCCCTACTACTGCAAGATTCGAGGCTGTGACAAATCCTACACTCACCCGAGCTCTCTGAGGAAGCACATGAAGATTCACTGCAAGTCTCCACCACCTTCTCCAGGAAACCTTGGTTACTCGTCAGTAGGGACTCCGGTGGGTGCCCCCTTGTCCCCTGTGCTGGACCCAACCAGGAGTCGCTCCAGCGCTCTATCCCCTCAGGTCACCAACCTCAATGAGTGGTACGTTTGCCAGGCCAGTGGGGCCCCCAGCCACCTCCACACACCTTCCAGCAATGGAACCACCTCCGAGTCTGAAGATGAGGAAATTTATGGGAACTCTGAAGTTGTGCGGACTATACATTAGAATTTAATATTAATAAGAATAAGTAAAATAATAAGTGGGAATCCTTGGACTGTATCCTGACCTGAGACAATGCAGAGTCTGAGACAAACCCATGACTCAGACTTGCCACTAGGTCTAATTAGCCCTATTTATTCAGTATGAAACCCTATGGTGTTTGTACATTTAATTAATTTAATTAAGATATTTGGACTTTTTTTCCCCTTAAAATACAAACAAAAACCCAACCAAGCTGGACTTGTACGTTGCCGGGGGACAGGGCTGGGGGCAAATTGTACTAAGGAAAATGAATAGAAAGATTAGTTAACCAAGATACACACTGCCGATGCAATACACACACACACACACACACACACACACACACGTTTTTTTGAAAGGAAGAGAGAACATTAAGTCAGAACTTAACACAACAGCAAGGCCCTCTGCATTTCCTGGAGTGCCTTTCGAATGCCTTTGACATCATAACACCATAACATCGGCTGCTTTTGGGCCTCCTCCTTGGGCCCTAATTGTGCAAAGGCCTCTTGATTGTAAACCACACACTTGCTGCATTGCCAACAGATATTGGACTCTACCCGTGTCCAAAAATATTTGTAAAGACCCTTTAAGTTTCAATACTTGTAATTTTTTATTTCTATTCTTTTATCACAATCTCACCTTAACACAGTATTTTTATACAGGATTATTTCTTCAGTATCCTATTTGTATGATTTTAAAAAAGGATGCAGCAACCTTAACACATCTCCATATATTGAGCTACTGTGATTGTTCATGCAAAAGTGGAGGGAAAAAAAAGCTGCTGCAATAGGCAACTGTGAAACTGTGATATTTTATAAAAAAAAAAAAAAAAAGACAAGTGCTTTCTTTTCCCTCTATGGTTTAAAAAAATATCTGAACTCTCAGATGCTGCCTCTTTACTGTGCCAGACTTCTTATGTAATAAAGAGATTATGTTTTAGATCATAAGTTCTTTGGGATGCCAAAATTAACAGTAAAGTCTGAGGAGGTGTGATGTTAGCATCATGCCCATTTTTTTGGAAAGCTGTTGTTTTTAAAACACTCCAATCCCTCTTTTATACTATTGTATCAACCTTTTAAAAAGTGTATTTTTCAATGCCTGAAACTGCATTTTAATGCATTTTTCCACCTGAGCACTGAGCACACGGAACTCTATTCCATTAGAAAATGACATTGTGTGAAGTGTATGATTTACATTAAAAGAAGGAAGGATTTGCTATAGATATTAAAAATTTTAAAAGGTTTCTAGTTACCACCAAACACTGATGAATGTGTGACCTTTGCCAGAGCTGTCAAGCTAGGATAAAAAAGGTCAAGGACCTAGGACAATAACTCTTAGTCAATTTATTTTCGGTTGGTACAACATCTCGTGCAAAATGTAGTCCATCATAAACATCATACAAATATACTAAAGAGCACTAATTTATCCTCAGAGACCCTGAAGATACCCCCCTGCCCAGGGTTTGTAGAAATTTGTTTTGTGTTCTGTGAGTGGTTGATGTAGTCTTGTCATTGTTAATAACTTGTATGTGAACACTATTATTTGTACAGTTGAATTAATTTATTTTCAGACATCAACTTTTTTTTTCCTGGAAGAGTTCAAAGCACACCAAAGAATTAGAGTCCATTTTGGTGAAAGGTCATCATTTATGATCCATGGTTTATTTTAAAAAAGAAAGAAAATGGAAAAAGTTATATTTTTAAGCTTACTTGAATGAACAATGTAATGTGAAAACCAAGACTCTTCCTGCATGTCTTTTTTGCATTGTGTTGATGAGATTATATATAGTTTATAGATATATTATATTACTAGTACAGTGCATGGTGCTGTTACTTTGAAAGCCTTTAAATGTCTTCAGATTGTTATGGTGAATATGAAACATGCAGACCCTCCTTTATAAAGAAAATACCATAAAACTTGAATATAAAAGAATTCTACATTTTTAAAGTTTATTTGATTTGCATATTATTCACTTTCAAAGCCCTTTCAAATAGACAAAATAAGGAATGAACTTTGGGGGAATAATTTATGTCGTAAACTTATTAAAACAAAACATTCCTGATTTATAATGAGTTTTATTTATACAACTTTTTCAATGGTAGTTTGCACTATATTATGCTACAGGTTTATTTATTATGAAACAAAGGAATATGTATTTTATGTATTTTGCCATGCATAGGTTGACGCTGCCATAGATTTATTGGTTCCTGATACACCTAAAATAAAATCTTAAAATGTGTACCTCCAACAGAAACCAAGCAAGAATGATTATGAAGCAGAAATTTAATAAAGGTATTCTTCCTATGTATTGCTTATGTTTTACATAATGGCATATCTCTGCCATTCTCTTACAAACAGAATAAGTTACTGATGCAGTAAATATTTAGGTTCTTTTTGATCTCTTGATTTCTTAGTCTCTCCCCAAGCACGAAATTATTTTTACAGCTTGGTTTAATTTATCATTTAATTTTTGAAGACTAATCCCTGCAGGTTATATGTACACTAATATAAATCTTAGGGGTTACTTCTTTCATTTGTTGCATTAAATAGAAAAATTAAAATTAATATCTTAGTGATTCCTATTGAAAAGCATAAAGGTGAATTTTAGGATTTTTTTTGGGTGCCTAGCCTCTAAGGAGAAGAAAAAAAGAATGAGAAAAAGATAGAGGGAGCAACAACAAAGAAGGTGAAAGCAAAATCTTTCAGGAAGGAGATGGATACTGAGAGTTTAACACATCCTGAGTGAAGTTGAGTACTGGGCATCAAACTCCTCTTTTATCAGGTAATGGGGAATCAGCGTATTTATTGTGGTTTATTTTGGGAGTTGAGTATATGTAAGTAACTTAGCGCAGCATTTTTGGGCAGATATTAAGAAGAAATTAGATTCTTAAATAACAGAATTTCAAGTGGCTTAAACTAATGTATTTGACAATTCACTCTAACCATTTGCTTGTGGGTATGTTAGCAGATACGAAACTGATAAAAGGCAAATAGTTAAAACAATCAGTAGTGATGTCAATAAGAGTTTCTCCAAAAGGTTATAATGGTTTTGAAAAGTCAGGTTTGTTAAATGTAGTAAAGGTGAAACACGGTTGCAAAGAGTTGTTTTAAGCAAGATGACAATAACCAGCACACGAAGGAGAAAAACACTCATAAATGAGGGCCCCAATCAATGGGGAAACTTATAGCTCTCTAATGAAGTTTCTTGTGAAAGGAAGGGTGACACAAAGCCACCAAGACATGAATCATTCATGGGAAATATAAAAGATAAAAGATATCTGACAATGAGCAGAACCTTGTATAGAGTGTATAAAACAAGTTTCCCCTTCTTATTTTCTGCTTTAAAACGCACAATCTCCCACTCCCAGCGTTCTCTGTCCAGTCTATAGAGTTAAAATTGACCACTGCTCCTCCCGCGCCACTTCAAAGTAATTTAGTCCAGAACGGAAGGCTTGGCGCTTGGACAATCTTCATGGTGTGTTAAGATTTCTATGGCAATTGGCAAGCAAGACGTTCCCATTTGAATATGTCTCAAAGAAAGCCACTTATTGACACTAAGTTGGCTATCATCAAAGACTTCATCTTTCTTAGGCAAAATGTGGCCCTCGCAAACACTTTAAAATCATCTACCTTTGTTTTCCAGGCTAGGAGAGTCTTCAAACACATGATTATTTGTAGTTTATATATATATATATATTTCCCATTCAGGATGGTCTTTGATACAGCTAATGCTCCTAAAATCCAAGTAACTCAGAGCTCGTGGATGGGAATCATAGTCTCTTAAGGAGATGGAGATGGCAACACAAGCATGATAACACTGGGGACAGAAAAGAGGGGGCCCAAACCCTTTGAAAACCAAGCCCAACTCTCTGCAGATGTTGTGTTTGTATCACAGTCTCATCATTTATATCTTTTGTTATATCTTTTGTATATTTTGTGGAAGCCCTTGGAGACCATTGTGATTTTATTTATCCATGAAATAGGGCAAGAGATGTTGGCCAGGAGTATTTTATATTTCATTTTGGTTAAGAAATATAACTAACCAACTTTTGGAGTAGGTAGGGGCATGATCTGGTTTCTCAAGTGAGCACCCTACATCGGAGGAAAGGAAGGCTGACCACAAGGGGAACAAAACAACCCATGCACTTATTAATACTTATGTCTTGTCACATCATTACCTGCTTGCCCATTTACCCGTAATCTACCCAAACAAGACATATGGCCAAGGAAACCCACTCTGTGAGGTCTGGAGGATGGCAAAGGAGCCCCACAATGACATCATCCCAGGGCGCCCAGCACACTTGTCCTCTGTGAACAAAAACTTATGAACTCATACACCCTCCCACACCCACAAACACTCCGGAGCACACATTCACACACAACGCATGTGCTTAATCAGGCAGCGAGAAGTTCAAAGGCATGTTCTTTGAAATTCAAACTCCTGCTTTTACGGTACATCCACGCCGAGCGTCAGTATTGCTATGGCAATGGGCAGGGCCAGCCGAGTCATTGGCACAACCTCCACCGCGATTCGAGACACTCTATTAAGTTACAGTTGCAGTGACCTTTACTTTCATGCCATGTTAGTTCAGTCAATTTTCACCTCGTCAGAAATTATCTATCTATCTATCTATCTATCTATCTATCTATCTATCTATCTATCTATCTATCTATCTTTCATCGACTTTTATGTTACGGTTCCCCCATAGAACCTCCTAGCTTAAGAGAAAGAATGAAGAGAGAGGAGAGAAAGCCGAGTGGGGGTGGGGGTTGACAGAAGGAGGGGAGACGGCCAGGGGCGCCAGAGTCCCAGTTCCTCTTCCTTCTCTCCCCACCTAAGTACTTTTATTTGCAGAGCGATTGTTCTTTGTTTATTTAATACAAGTACTGTGTGAATGGTGAAAAATAAACACGATGAAAAATAACCAAACAGATGATTCCTTCGAGTGAAAAAGCCCGGACTTAATAAAAGTGCGAAGCAGTCACTGCTGAATGAGAAACCCTTTGAAGTGGAACTTATTATAGGAGGAATACTTTGGGGTTGCCTTAACGACGCCGCTGAATCGAAAGCGCTCGCCTTTGTCAGCGATTTGTTCTCCTTTGCCGGGGTGCCCGGAGAAATTACTTACATGGGCTGCCTTAACATGCAGCCTGCAAATCAGTAACTTTGCAGCTCAGACTTGCAGACGCCACTCTCCAACGGACAAAAAGAAGTCAGGGGGGAAACGCACCAACCCTTCACTCCGAGTCTCTGGGGATGGGGGCGCACGGGCGTTTTGGGGGAGGCAGATAAGAAATTGTATTACAACTGCCCCCCCCTCCCACACGAGTTCCCCACTCCCATCAAGCTTCCCCCACTCCCAAGCCAGGGCTGGGGCCTCGGCCTCCCTCAGTTGTTGGGGTGGCTTCGGATTCACCAGCGCTCCCCAGCGAGGGGCGCTCTTCCGCGCGCTGGCTGGGCGCGGAACTTTCCCAGCAGTCCGGGCCATATTTAATAAGGGTCGTTTATCACCAAGGCGCTTTGAAGGGTCGCCTCTAGCCTTGTGCCCATTAGAAAGGCGGAGGTGACATTTAAACTCCGTTTTCAAGGATCGCGGGGGGATTTCAATGAAAAGGCAACTCGTTTGTCTTATGAGCCTGGAAACAACCCCCTTCTCGCTCCTTTTGACCACATGGCATAACTCAAAAACAATAGTTCAAAAGTGAAATGGCATCGTGGTGTTCACTCGGAGACAGGCCCCCATCTAGCACCAGAGAAAAGGGGTAGCCCGCAAGACAATGCGCTTTTTGTGTCCGGCTCTGTCACAAAGATTGTGTTGTTTGCTTTGGAGGCTGCGCCTGTTATACTTTCCTGAAAGTGCTTGTGTTAAACAAGAGTTATAAGTCATCCAAAACAACAAACATTTTGATTTTCTTTGCCTAAAGGGCTTTCCCTGGCTATGGGCACCGTGAAAAAATAATGTCCTTGCTGAGAAAGGAACACCAGTAGTAGCATTACAAGCGGGCGCATTAAATATTGAATGACACGGGGGAAAAAGAGCTTGTCGAGGGGCACTCAGCCTTAAAGTCTTTCTTCAACTTTGTCTTCGGTGGCTGCTGGACTATTTAAGATGGCATTAATTAAGGCAGTTTCGGGTGCCGCGGGGCCGGCCAGCCCCTCGGCTGCGGCTGCGCTTGTTCAATGGGCCTATGTTCCCGTGCTCTGCTCACGCGTTGCCTGAGCCGAGTGCAAATGTCACTTCTCATTTGGAGGCTGAAGAGAAGTGGCCATCCTACATTAAGGACAGCGGGGACGCAGTCATCAGCAGGCGTTAAAGGAATACGAGGGGCTGAGGGGGAGGGGAGGAGAAGGGAGGGGAGGGGAAGGGAGGGCAGGGAGGGCAGGGAAGGGAAGGGGAGGAGAGGGGAGGGGAGGGAAGGGGAGGCGGGAACAAAATGGGAACAGCTGCCCCCGGCCTAGGAGGAGAGCGCGCCGGCGTGCACCACTGTGGGCACATTTTGGAGCGCGCGTTTAGCCAACAGGGGCCACGCAGGACACGCTGGGCTTGAACACTTTCTCCCTTCCGTCCTCTCCTGCATGGCGAAAATTAAAACCCCAGCTCTGCAAAAACCCGTTAGACCGTCTGGTGAAGCGTTATTTTACAAAGGGCCTAGCTCCTACAAAGAAAGACAAGCTTGGTACAATCAGGCATCTTTACTGATTCCTCCTCCCCCTTCCCAGATCGCAGACAAAGCCCACAGGACCTCAGCCAAGGATCTCCCGCTCCGATTTTACAGATTGTGAAACTGAGACCTCAAGCAAGACTCAGGAGAGTTTTTTGTTGAGCAGGAGTGGAGTTCTGTTTAAGGTCGCCGCCAACCAAGCCAACCCCTCCGCCCCTCCCCCCCAAATTCCAAGAGTTTGGTTCAAAATCAAATGGAAATTGGTTTCAGCAGCTGGTAATTCCTAATATGAAGGTGGGAAAAGGAACGAAGCTTACTGCAAACTAACTGTGGCATAAATGAAATGAATGCTTTAAGAAACTTCATTAACTATCAATTCTTGAGGAAAGACAAGGCTTGGCTGTGTAGAGAGGTGCAGGGCACCCTGGCAGATTGGTTTCTGCAACCAGAGGCCCCACTCTCCTGGTGCTGAGTTCCAGCTGGACACGGGCCTTCTCATATCACAAGGATGCGGGCAAGAGGCAACCAAATGCTCTTTCCTGGGGATGGTGGGTGATCTGGAGTCTTCCTGGTCTTAGGGTGACCCTTCCACAGTTGCTGCCAGGCACAGGGGTTTAGCACACACTCTAGATCCATTCGTAATGTCTGATTCTCCATTTTGGGATATGTCCTCTCAGGGCTTCCTTGGGCCTCTTGGATTAGGGGCAGCACCAAGAGTGATGCTGCAGGAGAAGCAGTCTGCTTTTTTGTGTGTGTGTGCATGGGTTGGGTTCTGCCCGAGTGGGCTCGGATCTTCAGCCCAGAAATGCAGCCAATACCCTCCGCCCCTCGGGAGTTGGAAGCGTTGCTCAGAGGCCGGGGAACGTCCTGGCCGGGTCAGGTCGCCGACAGAGGTGGGAGGTGGGGAGGGTGAAAGAGGGCCACGCCAGCACAAGCCCACTTGGCTCCCTCCCCCAGCATAGCTCCCGCAAAATCATGAGTCTGGGGCTCGCTGGTCTAACCGCTGACCTGTGTGATCTTTTTTGCATCTTTTCCTCGTCCCGCCTCTTCCTGATCTGTTCTCCCTGCCTTTTTTTCTTCTACTTTTTGCACCAGCAGAGCCCGGGATAGAGTAGGGCTGAAGAAAAGATGGCCTTTTCGCCAGGAACGCGCGCACGCACGCGCGCACACACACGCACAAAAGCATACACAAATATACACACACACACAATTAACACCCGCCCTCCCCCCGTCCCCCCAGCCAGTGCACTGGACACACTCTCGCTCGGGCTCCAGGCACCTTGCCAAGAGCGCGCAAGCACCCTGCGTGGCACACTGGCTTAAGTTCTTGCATGAGGTGGCCCGGGGGGGGGGGCGGTGTGTGAGGAGGGAGGGGTGGGCGGCGGTGGACGCCGCCAACTGCTAGTGGTGCGCACAAGTTCAGTGCTCAACTTCTCGCTCCTAACGAGACCCGGGATCCCTTTGGAGAGGCCCTCGGGAGCTGGCGGCAGGGCTGGGAGTGGCGTGGGTAAGCTGGCCAGCGCGGGGCGCGGGCGGCGGGGTACGAGGACGCGAGAAGGAGAAGGAGGGCGAGGGTGCCCGCGGCCGGCCGGGCGCTCTGAGAAGTCAGCGCGAGCAATCGTGACTTCACCTATTAGCCCCGATGTCTTTCCGAGGAGCCTGGTGGAGTTAAACAGCCCACAATGGGCGCTCTGGGGCGCCTCCCGCCTGACCTCCATCCGGGTTTAATAGTTTCATAGGAACTTCATTAAATCAATTACTTAGTGAGCACATCATCATTTATTTGTAATTAGCAGTGAGGAGCGCGTTCTCTCCCCCAGCCCGGGGCCCGAGTCCCAGCAGGGTTGGCGGAGTTCTACAAGCACTTTTGTTTGCTCGAGTGTTGACTCCCGGCATTATTCGGCCGGGGTAATCTTTACGTCTTAATCTAGCATTCAGGGGGCGAAGGGAAAACAAACAGGGCGCAGGCCGGAGGCCAGCGCTGCCGTCCCAGTCCCCCCAGAGCTCGCGCCTCTGCTCTCTCGCGCGGGGCGCAACTTGGCGGCCTTCTCTCCTCGCGGGCGCAGAGGGCCGAGGGGGCAACAGGGAAGGGAGGTCGGACGCAAATGAGAACGGCCAGGGGACCCAGCAGGAAGGGCGAAGGAAGGGTAGATAAAGGAACGAGAAGAGTAGGAAACGAGAGGAAAAAGGGAGCGGGAAAGCAAGTCCGCAAAAGCGAGCACAAAAGGAAAACGTTCAGGATCGTGCGTGTGTGCGAGCGGTGTTGGGGGGGGGGCAGTGCGTGTGTCCGTGTGCACGTGTGAGTCTGTGGGTGCGTAGGCTGTGAGTGAAATGACATGCGTTTCAGCTGCAGAGCCGCTGGGCGGGGAGAGAGGAGCGGGAGGTGCCGGCCTGGCGCGCGCGGAGGCAGCTCGCTGGGTGTCCCGGCTGCAGAAATGCTTTAATTTGGGGGCTGCAGTCCCGGGCGCAGCTACGCGGCGGCCAACAAATTACAAGCGAGTGGTTAGTGAGGAAGTGGGGGGAGTTGCTGAAAGCTCGGCCAGAACCTGCGCGTGCGGAGCGACGGGAGGAATGGCTCTGCGAGGAGTCGTGATTCCTTTAGAGTGTAATAATCTTTTCACACTCGCTACAGCGCCAGCCCAATACGGTGCGGATCGAAGGGGTCTCAGCTCCTGGTGCCAAAAACGTGGGCGACGCGCCCCTGTGTCTTTCCCCCAGACCTGATTTCCGCTCCAAGTTGGAGAAATTCCTCCATCCCAGGAAATACTCAGCTTCTGAGGGCAATCCAAGCTCAGGATATGGAGGGACTCTGGGGAGGATCAGGGGGAGGGCGTAGGGACTTGAGGGGTCACTGAGGATCTGGCTCAGATTCTCTCAGGCTCAGGGTGGGCCTGTAAGGTCTGTGTGCAAGTGTGTGCAAATGTGAGGCTAGGAAAGGCCGATGGGGCACTCATCCCAGGAATGGGCTTCGGGAAGAAACAGTGGTCCCAGGGGATCCTTGAGTTCAGTCTATTAGGTAGGCCCTGTGTGTGTGTGTGTGTGAGTTTTTCATAATAGGATCTTGAATTTCTCAACTGGTTTTTATGGCCAGGCCTGATTGGTTTTGGATAATATTTGGAGGCAATGAATGTGTGAAGGTGGTGTTTTTCTTGTTGGTGATTCTGATTTTGCCTGTTGGTGATTGACCTATGGTTTTGATAAAGGCTGAATCAGTGTAGGTAGAGTTGTACTGGAATGGCCCAAAAGATGACTCATCAGTGGGTGAGTGCATGGAGAGCATCTGGCCTGGGAGGGAGTGGAGAGGGCAAGGGTTGAGGTGTGGTCCTAAGGTCTCCTGATTCTGTGGACTGTGGGTGCACACCTGTGTAAGGGTGGTTGTGCCCTGGAGTGGTAGCCTCTAGCTAGGGCCTCTGCTGTGAGCTTCCCCGAGGCTCCCCAGGCTGGTATACCCAATCCCCAGGACAGGGCTGAGGGCTCCCAGGAGGGTATAGTAAGCCTCCAGCTCCTTCAGCCCCCATTTCTCTTGGTTTTCCCATTCCTCAAGTCTTACCACCCTCCACTCATTCTGTACTTCTTTCCAGTCCCTTTTTCATGAGGTTGACTTGACACACCTTTTGCATCCTTGTGCCTGCTAGGTGAGACGCAAGGATCCTGTTTCAGTATAGGCTTTCCTATGACCCCCTGAATTGCAGAGATCTGACTGAGATGCCCAGCTACTGCTGCCGCACCCAGGAGGGTTTGTGAATTTGGGTCAGCCTGAAATGCAGGAAATGGAACCAGGAAGGACCATTGACCAGCATGTTGGCTATCCTGGGAGAAGCACCTTTTATAGTATAAAAGCACTTTGCATAGTTCTCTCCCCACTCCCAACTGGAGAATGAGTCCATGCTGAACTAGTTAAAATGATCAGGTTTCCAGAAGAATTACCAGAAAAAGCAAATGTGTGTGCATAGAGCAAAATACTATTTTCTTGAAAATAGCTGGGACTCAAACACCGTAAACAAAGATACTTCTTTGTTTGTTGTACGTGTTTCTGCTTAGGTTTATGGATTACCTATGCATGTTAAATATATATTTGGTGAAATAAGTCTATATATAAATAATTATAGCACATCTAAATCTAGCCTTGCAAATTATATTATCTAGGCCGGACACATCCTGGACCTAACCAAATTTAGGACAGCCTTGAAAGAAGCAAGTCTGATTAAAATAAAATAAAAATGTAATCTACCCGACTTTTTTTTCTACTCCTCCCACACCCTCCCACTCCCTACATCGTTTAATAAAATAGCATCAATTCGAGAAAGGAAGGAAAGTCAGGAGAGCATTTTATAAGCTGGCATTTTATGAGGGATTTTGGTGAAGTGGTTGATTTAGAAAATCTGGATGCTGGTTGCAAAGTTTTTTTTAGCGATATTCAGATTGTGCTTTTTTCTCCCTCCCCCCACCCAACCCTAATGGCTTTACACCCAGTAACTGGCTCACATCTTGGACTCTGTTCTGACTCTGCTTTTTGTTAAGCTGCATGTCCCTGGCAGCCCCACCTGAGGCTTCTGCCACGGTGGGAGCTCTGTGCTCTCCTGCCCTCCTCCTTTCAGTGGGACTCCCCTTGCAGTATGTGCTGGGCCCTTCTAGCTCTTCCCCTTATTTGACTGGGGTCCTTGTCATTGGATCCCTCTGTCTGGCCACTATTAGCCTCCATGCTCACAGACTGTCCTCATCTCTACCGGAAGGCTCTGAGCAGGCTTCTCTTGTCTGCCAGCTTCAGGTTTCATCCTCCTGAATTGGCAGGGGAAAGAAGAGGGTCTGGCACTGACATATTCAAGACTCAAAGCTGGGCAAAATTGGTGTGATGGGACCCAGGAGTTCTTGGCAGCCTGGTTTTGGGTAATGACACCTAAGGGAAATTTAAGGGCGGTCCCTGGGAAATTTGGAGTGGGAAAGGCTATGTCTATGTTTTTCTCCTTTTAGAGGAGAAGGCAAAGGTTTGACTGCTCTGTCCATTTCTTAAATAAACTGACACAAACTGAGCAAGCATTAGAAAAACTATGGCCTAGGTCATGTGTCCGTTATGTTACAGAGAGAAACTTCTGGGTAGGCACTGGCCTCAGCCTGGCCCACCTCCCTTGGCCCTCAGACCTAGTCATGCTGGGGCCTCCCAAGAGGTCTGCTCATTCCTGTGAAAGGCAAAATCGTGGAGTGATTCCAGGCAAGTTCTCCTCCAGGAAGAACACCTGAAGAGAGAGCCATGTCCAGGGAAAAACGCTGCAGTCAAGCAAGCACCACCCCCTCTGCCCACCCCTTCTCCCCATGTGTACCCCCTGTTATTTCTAGCCTTTGACCCTCTAGACCATTCATATCCACCTCATAAATCAGAAGGTGGGGTGGTCCAGAGGCAAAAATGTGCCTTGAAGAACTTTGGTGTCTTTGGCCACTGGCAAGGAGATTGGAGGGTTTATTTTTTGAGACTTCTCCAGTCTGAATGATGCCTGTTGGGAAGAAGGCAGAGAAATTACATCATGAAAAATGTCTTTCTTAGTTCCTCAAGTTCCTTTTTAAGATTGGAACTGGGTTTGAATGGAAAGGTTTCCCCGGGTGCATAGGTGTCTGAGGAACTGTAGATATAAACTTCTCATTTCCTTAAGGGTCAAGGAAGCCCTGCTGGCTTCAAGTACTTGGAGCTGGGAGCAAGTGTTTTCCAATGCGGATCCTGTGCAAAGAGCACACAAGTAGGAGAGGACATGGACAGTGTGGAAGCCTAAAATCCATTGTTGACGTGCTTTTTAAATGTGTGTATATGTGCCTATATAATATGCTTTTTTTGAGCCAATGTTTTACACATTAAACTAAAGGGGAGCTCAGCAGAATTCAGAATATCAGATTTTTCACTTGGGTCTGGCTTTTGGACACCAGCAAAGTGTACCTGGAATTCAAGGGAGAGCCAAGGCTATTGTCTTCCAGTACCATTGCCTTCTCATCTTTGCCTGTTCATCTGCGAATGTTTGTGTGTGTGCGTGTGTGTGTGTGTCCAGCCGTACCCAGTACTCCTGCTTTGGAGGAACTATTAACACATTAATATTATCAATAGCAGGCAGTGCCTGAGCCATTGGGGATTTATTAAAACATCTGAAGCAAGTCGTTTCAAAGTGCTGATTTGTTTTATAGTCAGTATTACATTTTATGACAGGCCCTTTTGCCAGCAAAATGAGCGCATAAGCATCATACACAGCTCAGAGGATGGAAACCGGTGCCCTGGGCTGCCCTGCAGATTTGTGCTCCAGATCCCTTGGGAACCTTCTGTGATTTGCAGACAAGTACTGACCCACCGCAAGTTGGTAGATAGGGAGGCCTCCCTGCTACCTTTTAGCAGAAGAATCGTAGCCCCTTTTCCTTTTCTGTCGTTTTCCTCAAAGTTAGTACAGTAAGGAAGCCAGTATGCAGTAGATCAGGGCCAAACATTTTCCTGTTCACTTCACTTTTTTGGTTGCGATTTTCCTGATTTCCTGAGCCTTCACAGGGACAGATTCTCTAGTTCTGGGTAAAGTAGTCTCAGCCCTCCTTGGAACAGTCTCTTGGAGGAGGTGGCCGCAGCCGCATGTTTCCCAGCAATCCTGGAACTCCCTCTCCGCTCCAACCTGCAGCCTCCCTCTCCCCCTTCTACCCCCAACATCAACCCTCAACAGAGGTGTTGGTCGAGGGGCTGGGAGTGGGAGGGCAGTGGTCGGGAGGAAATGAGCAACTCCCCCAAACCTTGATTTGCCAGGACGGTGATATGTGGGCCCCCTCCCAGGCACTCCTCCCTGGGATCCGAGATAGCATTCGAAAGTTCCTTCTCAACATTCCCAGGGAGCAGGGTTTGTAATATTTTACAGCAGCTGTTTAACATTTCCCTACCTAGTTATTAAACACGAAAGGGAGTAAATTAAAATGGCAAAGTAAAATGAAATAAAAGGCGTCTTTTCTTTCTGTAAAGAGACAACACCTAATTAAGGAATATTTGGATCCCACAAAAATGCAGACTCTCATGGGTGACATAAAACTTCTCCTTTTAAACTAGGAACAAACCCCAGAAAGTCAGGGACAGGCCCAAGAGGTAGTCCTTTATAACAAAAAGCTCCTTCCTCTTGAGACTTTTGACTTTTCCCCCCTTCCTTTTTTCCTCTTCCACTGTCCTGGGGGAGTATTAAACTCAAACAACTCCTTTGAGTTAAAGTTTTTTTGGGCTGCAGCCAGCCAAGCAGCCCTCCCCTCCTGCCAACAGTGCCTTGTTGCTCGAGTTGTTTGAACGTTTGTTTTCTTCTCGCTCTCTTCCCTCCTCCACACCTTCTTTCCAGTCCTTCCTTACCAGTTCCATCCCGGTTTCTCTCTTTTGTTCCCTCCTGACTCTGTTTTTTTCTTCTTTGTACTCAACACTTACATGTTCTCTTCTACCTCCCTACCTTTTTTTTTTTCCCGAGGTACCGGGGCCGGGGATTGGACCCTGGACCTTGTATGTGGAAAGTGGTGCTCAACCACTGAGCCACATCAGCTTCACTGAGTTGTTTTCTTTGCTTTGCTTGTTGTTAGGTTTTTTTTTTCCCCTAAGAGGTACCAAAACCGAACCAGGACCTCCCATGTGGGAGGCGGGCACCCAACTGCTTGAGCCACATCTGCTCTGCTACCTCCCCACCTCTTATGGGAGCTTTCTGAAACAACATGCCCATGCTGCATCTTCATGATCTTGTTTTCATTAACCCCACAGCTGCAAACTTGGAGAATGGGGACCTTCTTTCTTTTTCTTGTTGACTCTTATCTTGTTGGGGACTAGATATCAGAAGCTTTGGCCTCCTTCAGCTTGATTCTATCCTGGGTCCCAAGTTCAGTGTTTCCCAGTGTAGCTTCATTCTTCCCCCCATTGGCATGTGCTTATTGCCAATAAGCCTGGCTCTGGACTTTGCTCTCAGCCACATTGACATTGCCCTTTAGGCACGCTGTCCTTGGGTCACCTGCCAGGAATAAATAAAAAGGAAAACGTAAAGGGTGCTAAATCTCACAGAAGTGAGAGAAGCAGCCTTATCCCAGGCAGGAAACCTGCCTTTGCCTCAGTTCCGCTATGGCCAAGCTCTCCACGATTACATCAAAGGCAGGGAACACTCAATGCTTGGGACCGAGTTGCTCAGATAATTTGGTATCTCTTAAGTTATTCTTTTGGGAGACTGTCGTTCTTACTGTTTAGCCCTATAATTGGTCAGGGAGGAAGAAAAGGCAGCAGTTAGTGTGAGGCGAGGCAAATATGGATTGACCTATCTTTCAGTGTCCACAGGTTAAAGAAATTCTTACTAGTGCCTTGTCCCAAGCTTGTCTCTTTGGGATTATTTTAGGCCTTTGATGGCTTGAAAATCCTGCAGTATTTTGCTCTACATCACAATGCATAGGATGGCGCCAGAGGTTCCCAGATTCCTGCTTATTAGACTAAACAGTAAAAGGAAATCATTTTTTTTCCCCCTCAAGAAATAAGGAGAGGTTATTTTGCTGGCATTTCCTTTTTTGGGATGGATCTTGTGTCGGGCTTTGCCTTTTAAAAGGATAGACACAGATGCCACCAACGGAGTGCACAATAGGAGCAAGGTCTGTTATTCCCTGATCTGTTGCAGGAATGTCTGTGTGGTTGGCTCTGCCCAGGTCCTGGCAGCCAGCCCTCTTAGCCTCAGTGCCTACTTTCTCTTCTCTAAAACATCTAGGTAGGAAAAAAGTTTCTGAATCTTCTTTCCTCTACATTAAAATGCTATAATATTTCCGAGTAAAACCTTGGCTGGGTTTTTAGAAAAAGGATCATAGTAATAAAAATAATATCTTACCTATATATTATATCCAGCTAACACTTGAAGTCTTTTACATGTATTATCTGATTGGATTCACACAATACTCTTCTAAAGTAGAGTGGGTATGCTTTATTATTGGCGGGGTGGTGAAGGTAGCACAGCAGTAATTAGTTCAAGTCCTGATGTCATTTTACCAAAGCATAAAACAGATTAAAATAAAGAGATAGGAAGAAAGAAAGTGAGGTGATTCAGTGACCAGATCTCTCGTGTTTTCAGATGCAACAGGGTAGGTGAACCTGGTTCCATCAGTTGCTTTCCTTCAAAAGAGCGACCTTCTTTATACTGATGGGTGGACAGAAGAAAAAGAGTATTTGCCCAACTCTATTCCTAAGCAACACTACATCCAGCACATGGCACATCTTTGATTTACAATAGAGTTAACCTGTTCCACCAAGGAGTCCTTCACCATCTTTTCCAATGAAATTTGACTTACCCCCAGTGTCAGGGCTTCTGTCATTCCTTTCTCTATCCTTTCCTTGATTAATAGTTGCCAGGCATACACAGTCTCTCATAGCCCTGTGCTTTACAGGTTGTAACTCACTTCATCTCCAAAACAAATCTACAAAGAAGATACTTTTCTCCATGTAACAGTCGAGAAAACCAAAGCCCAGAGAGGTTGAGGTTAAATAGCTAGCTCAAGGACACACAGCTACAAGTGGCTGAGCTGGGATTCAAACCTATCTAGTCTGGACTCCAGGGTCCATGTTCTTGACCTCTATACTATGCCACCTTTTGATCCTTATGATCACCTTAAGACTGTTCAGCACATTGCATGTATTATCTCTCAGCTTAGTGAACGTCCTTAACTACACTATGCTATACCATCTCCCTATGACATGTATCCTATTCTGCCCAAGGTATTATCCTTGTTATGAGATCAGAGCTGCTTGAGGGTGGAGACTGTCTTAATCAGCTTTAAATATCCTGTAGTACCTATTGCTTACACATTGTACATAGTTGATACATCAAGATAAATCAATTGGAAATTTATTCATTCGTTCACCAAATATTTCCAACTATGTAGCAAGCATTATTAGGCCCTTGTGATCAAGTTGGGTAAGTTTCCTGCTATTAAGTAACTTAAATTTTGGTGGGGGAGAGAGATCATAAACAGATTTGACAAAAAAGAAAATTATCAGGTAGTGCTTTTTAAAAAAATTAATTAATTTTTATCCATTTTTACCCCCCCCCATTTTTGCTATTTTTGTGTCCATTCGCTTGGCAATTCTCTGTGTCCGTTTCCTGCCCTCTCTTCTCATCCTTTTCTTCCTGTCTTCGCTAGGATTCGATCCTGGGAACCTCCGATGTGGGAGAGAGGCGTCCTACTGCCTGCGCCACCTTAGTTCCTGGTTTTTCAGCATGTCTTGTCTTGGCTCTCCCTTGTGTCACTCTCCTGTTACATCATCATCTTTCTGCGTGGCTCGGTGGGGCCTGACAGTGCACCCACGCGCAGGGCCTGGGGGGGCTCACCTGCTCACAGGGCTTGGCAGTGCACCTGCTCACGGGGACTGATGGCCCACGCGCCTTCTATATTTTTCTTTATTTTTACCAGGAAGTCCCGGGAATCAAACCCAGGTCCCTCCATATGGGAGATGGATGCCCAACCGTTTGAGCCACATCCACCCCCCAGGTAGTGCTTTTTGAAAATTAAAATAGGATATAATAGAGAGTGACAAGGTGAGGATGCTACTTCCAAATGGGTGAACAGAGAGGGCTTCTCTGGTAAAATAAGATCTAAGGTGGAATGTGAATGATTAGAAGGAGGGAGCCATGCAGAGAGCAGAGGAAGAGCATTCCCAGCCAAGAAAAAAGCTCATGCAAAGGCCCAGAGGCTTGAATGAGATTGGTGCCCATGTATCTTTAGCAGTTTACAGGGTTTCTCAACTTGGTACTCGACATTTTGGGCCAAATAATATTTTGTTTGGGGGCCTGTCCTATCTTTGTGGGATGTTTAGCAGCATCCCTGGACTCTTACCAACTAGATGCCATTAGTATTCCGCCTAAGTTGTGACAATCAAAATGTCTTCAGATATTGCTAACTGTCCCCTGAGGGGCAAAATCACCCTGGTTGAAAACCATTGAAGTAGAAGAAGAGAGGATAGCTAGTGTGGCTGGAGTATAGTGAGTGAGATGGTTCAAGGTGAGATTGGAGAGACGTGGGCGACTGAGATCATAGCAGGAGTTTAGATTTTATTATGGGTGCAATGGAAAGCCAGTGGAGGACATGGAATGATGTAAATTTTCTTTTTTACAAGCTCTGGCTGTTGGGGGTGGGCAAGAGTGGGAGCAGGAAGCCTTGAGTGTAAGGGGTAAGAGTGGAGGGTAGTGAGTTGAGGGTGGTGGTGTAGTAGAGATGGAGAAACATGGACAAATTTA
>JAQZBX010024051.1:0-30426 GCA_029593785.1 Cabassous unicinctus
TGTTAAGCACCACAGGCAGGCTTAAAACTCACGAATCTCTATGGTTCAGTCCACACCATCGATCTGTCCAGATAGATGTCCCAAGCTTCTTACTCCACACACCCACAGCACAGACACCCGTGCCGCACCCTGTCCACTCTCTGCCGTGATCTGGGAGCTGCTTGCAGTCACCCTCCTAAGCCGACGCCATCTTTTTCCTCAACCAAGCTTCTAGTATTAATAGATGAGTTCAGCAAAGTGGTGGGATACAAAATTAATATGCAAAAATCAATAGCGTTTTATACCCTACTGATGTGCAATCTGAGAAGGAAATCAGGAAAAAAAATCCATTAAATAGTGACTAAAACCATCAAATATATAGGAAAAAACTTAACCAAGGATATAAAGGACCTGTATTCATAAAACTACAAAACATTGCTAAAAGAAACCAAAGGAGACTTAAATAAATAGAAGGATACTCTGTGTTCATGGGTTGGAGGACTAAATATTGTTAATGTCAATTCTACCCAAACTGATTTACAAATTCAATGCAATCTCAATAAAAATCCCAATAGCCTTTTTTGCAGATATCAAAAAGCAATTTGTCAAATTTATTTGGAAGGGTAAGTGGCCCCAAATAACCAAATATGTCTTTAAAATTAGAATGAAGTTAGAGGCCTCTCACTTCCTGACTTTAAATCATGTTTTGTAGCTACAGTGGTAAAAAAACAAAAACAAAAACAAGCAAACAAAAAACAACTAGCATGACACTGTGATAACGACAGACAGATTGACCAAAAGAACTGAACTGAGAACTCAGAAATTGAACTTCACATCTATAGTCAAGTGATTTTTTAAAGATTTATTTATTTATTTTTTATTTATCCCCCCCCCCATTGTTTTTACACTTGCTCTCTGCTCTCTGTGTGTTCTTCTGTGTCTGCTTGTCTTCTTTCTTTAGGCGGCACTGGGAAATGATCCTGGGACTTTCTGGAGTGGTAGAGAGGCTGATCAATCTCTTGCACCACCTCAGCTCCCTGGTCTGCTGTCTTTTATTGTCTCTCTTCTGTGTCTCTTTTCGTTCCATCATCTTGTTTTGCCAGCTCTCTTCACAGGCCAGCACTCTTGTTCAGGGCAGCACTCTGCATGGGTCAGCTCTCCATGTGGGCCAGCTCTCTTTATGGGCCAGCTCTCCACATAGGCCAACTCTCCACTTGAGCTAGATCACTGTTCAGGCCAGCACATGGCATGGGCCAGCCTGTTTTCCACCAGGAGGCACCAGGAACCAAATCCTGGACCTCCCATATGGTAGAGAGGAGCCCAATCACTTAAGCCACATTTGCTTCCTTAGTCATGTAATTTTTTTTAAAGATTTTATTTATTTAGTTATTTAGCCCCCCCCCAATGCTTGTGTTCACTGTGTCCATTTGCTGTGTGTTTTTCTGTGTCTGCTTGTCTCCCTTTGTTGGGTCGTCCGGCTGCATCAGCTCACCGCACTGCGTGACTGGCTTGCCTTCACCAAGAGGCCTTGGGAAGCGAATCTGGGGCCTCCCATATGGTAAACAGGAGCCCTATCGATTGAGCCACATTCGCTTCCCTAGTCATGTGATTTTTGACAAGGTTCAAGCTATTCAGCTGGGCCAGAACAGTCTATTCAACAAATGGTGCTGGGAGACCTGGATAGCCATATCCAAAAGAAAGAAAGAATACACCTATCTCACACCTTATACAAAAACTAACTAAAAAATGCATCAAGGACTTAATATTAAAACAACAGTGTAGTGTATGTGGCTTAAGCAGTTCGGTGCACATCTCCCACATGGGAGGTCCTGGGTTCAGGTCCCAGTGCTTCCTAAAGAAGACAAGCAGATGCAATGAGCAAATGCAACAAGAAGCTGCAAAAAGCTGATGCAATGAGCAAATGCAATGAGCAGACAAATGAGCAGACACAATGAAAAGGGAGCAGATGTGGCTGAAGCAGTTGTATGCCTACCTCCCACATGAAACTTCTGGGTTTGGTTCTCAGTGCCTCCTAAAGAAGAGAAGCAGACACAATGATCAGACACAACAAGAAGCCAATGATCAGACACAGGGAGCAGACAACAAGCAAAAACAGTGAGCAAATGAGTGCAAACAGCAAGTAGAAACAATGAGCAGACAGTTGAGGGAGCCATCTCGGGGAAGGAAGAGCAACCATAAAACTCCTAGAAGAAAATGTAGGAAAATATCTTCAAGATCTAGTGGTAGGCAGTAGTATCTTAAACCTTACACCCAAAGCATGAACAACAAAAGAAAACTAGATAAATACGGCCTACTCAAAATTCCTCAATTTTTCCATTTCAAAGGACTTTGTCAAAAGGATGAAAAGGCAGATGACTCAAAAGGAGAAAATATTTGGTAATCACAAATCTGAAAATTTGCTCAATATTTCTTTGATTATGAGCAAATATAACTTAATACTACAAAATATTAATATCAGATAAAAAATACTGATTATACTAAGTTTAGGAGACCAGACTCAGAGTACTTGATGTTCTTTGAGTCTATTTATATAAAATATAAAATGAAACTAGATTAATAGTTATGTAGGTCTGAGGAAGAAATGTTAAGGGATGTGGAGTCTGTCTTTCTTGGAGTGATAAAATTTTTCTAAAAGTTTTGAGATTATGAATGCACAACATTGTGATTATACTGAAAACCATTGATTATACACTTTGGACATATCATATGGTATGGGATATATCTGAATAAAACTGCTTAATAAACAAATAAATAATTGTGCAAAAATAGCCAGAAATAACAGCTATGTGCAGCAGGGAAAACATAGATTAAGAGGTGAGGATTTTTCT
Organism: Cabassous unicinctus; assembly: GCA_029593785.1. NCBI lineage: Eukaryota > Metazoa > Chordata > Mammalia > Cingulata > Chlamyphoridae > Cabassous > Cabassous unicinctus. Next base: position 2,829 of record JAQZBX010024051.1, read on the forward strand.
TCTTTGTCTGTTTTTTTTTTGTTTATTATTATTATTATTGATAGTAAATAGCAATAATTTATTACTAATAATAATTTGTTGAGGCCAATGAATGTAGTTCATTGGCCTCACGCAGGACAACTAACAAGTACATGATGATGGAAAACACCCATCCCAAGTAACAGAGTGTCCTCAACTGCAAGCAACATAGCTCCATCCATCTGCCCCATGGAATCTAAGCCCCCTCTTAATTAGAAGCAGACTGGATTTTCACCATCTGAAAATCCTCAAGATTGGGGAATGTTATCACAACTTACAAAATTGTGCAGGACAAAGTGTAAACTATAACATAAACTGTAATACATGGTTAGTAGCAATGCTTCAATATAGGTCCATCAATTGTAACAAATGTGCCACACTAATGAAGAATGTTCAAAATCCTTCCCCTCCCAAAGTTTGGGAGGGGAGGGAGTGGGACATATGGGAATCCCTTATTTTTTTTAACCTTTATGTAATCTAAAGCTTCTTTAAAAATAAAAAAATGAATTATAAAAAAAGAAAATACTCAAATAATGATTGAAGTGATGAATGCACAACTCTGAGTATACCAAATACCATTGATTGTACACTTTGGATGAATTGCATGTTTTATTAATTTCAAATCAATAAAGTTGATTTGTTTAAAAAAAGTTCATTCCTCTAATGCCACTCTAGCAGATCTTTTTTTCCCCACTTTTACTTATATTATTATTTTTTTAATTTGTAAAATGATATGTAGATATATGTGCATTTGCTTACATAGATGTTAATTTTTTTTCATATATACTTTAAAAGATGCTTAGATTACATAAATGTTACACAAAAATTACAGGGATTCCCATGATCTCCACCTCCCATATCTCCCATAATATCTCACATGAACATCTTTCATTAGTGTGGCACATCACCTGCAATGGATATACACATCCTGGGGCTTTGCCACTAAGTATAGACCACAGTTCACATCGTAGACCACACTCTCTCCCACACAGTTCTTTTAAAATCATTTGGGAAGAGAAAATGACATTGAAATACAAGAAATGACATCATTTTATTAAAAGAAAAACAAGGCTGTCAATAGTGTTGTAGGGGAAGAAAAACCCCACAATCCTAAGCCAAGCAGTGGATCATATCCTACATTAAAAATTTCTTGCCAATTCATCTCTGACAGACCTGGAGCAGTTAATATCTTCTGCTAAGGCTTCCATTACAGATGCAAGAAAAAGAAGGTCCTTGCACTTTCTGTCTGTCTGGTTGTGGCAGCCAAGATTGAATGGGGGAATATAGGAAATTCTAAAAACGTGGGAAAGGGGAAATAATCTTTGCAACACAGAAATAAAATTGTAAACAACAAATACTTTTTTTACTCCACAAAAGGAATCTTTTTAAAGTTTGGATTTATATGAGACATGTTGGAATACTATTTTCCCTACACTCTTGCCTTCTGGTTGATTCCTTCTGGTTAAAGCGTTAGAAACGTTCAAAGGTTAAAAAAGAAAACTTGATTAAAAGCAAGCCAGTGGTTCTTCTTTTAAAATAAATTGTTGCCGGGGGGTTTTTGTCACTCTGATATCTCAGAAGATGAGGAGGTGGAAGATCATTGCAGATGTGAAAAGGTCCCCATTTTCACCATGATCTAGAACAGAGAGATGGTGTATACACTAACTTATGCATGCACATGGCCCTGACCTTTGGTGATCCATTTTGCATATTTTCCCTTCAAATTCCCACTCTTTGTCTGGATTAAATGGCAATAATACTGCAAATATTCTCGCTGTCTTGATTTTGTGATAATCAGAGTAGACTAAACATTCACTATATTAGAAACCATGCATGTGTCCCCAGACCTAGTTTTTCTCCCTAGGTCTGGTTTTTAGAAGTCTGGTGATAAACTAAGCCTGATTTATTATAGACCATCCTGTAAGGGAAAGGACTATAACTCTAGGTATCTTTGGTCAACCTTAAGAGATACAGCAGGGGGACAAATGTGGCTCAAATGGTTGGGCATCCATCTCCCATGTGGAGGGATCTGGGTTTGATCCCCAGGACCTCCCAGTGAAAATAAAAGAAAGGGAGGTGTGGAGGGCGCATGGCTGTACCTCCAGGCCCCATGAGCAGGTGAGCCTCTGAGGCCTCATGCATGGGTGTGCTGAGAAGCCCCACAAGTGGGTGAGACCCCAGGCCCTGCGTGCAGGTGTGCCACCAGGTCCCACATCAGACCCTGTGCGTGGGTGTGCCACCAGGGCTCACAAGCATGTAAGCCCCCCTCGCCCCATGCCTGGGTGTGATGTTGATCCCCATGAGTCATGCAGCAAGATGGTGACATGGCAGGGGACTGACACGGGGGAAAGCCAGGATGAGATGCACCAAAGGACCAGGAACGAGGGTGGCACAGGTGGTGGGAGGCCTCTCTCCCACAATGGAATTTCTGAGGATCTGGTCCCAGTGGGGATGGGAGGAGGAGGATGAGGGGAGAGGGCAGGGGGCAGATACAGAGAGTTGCCCAGCGAATGGACACAGGAATAGCAACAACGTGGGTTAAAGATGGATAAAAGAAAATAAATAGATAAATGAATCCTTAAAAAAGTGTAGGGAAATAAGATATGGACTATAGTTAGTAGTAACACTTTGACGATGCTCTTTCATAATTCCTTAACAAATGTTTTACAAAAATGCAAAGTATTTGTGGTGGGGTGATGTGTGGGAACCCTGTATTATGTTATTCATGTTTGTTTAGCAAGATCACAATGTTTACTGAACATATTGTTTATATATGTTCTTGTATGAGTGATACACTTCAATAAATTGTTTTTAAAAATGGTACTAATATAGAAAAGCCTTGGAGAAAGAAAGTGGTCCCCAGGGAGAAGGCCCACTTTAGAAATTAAACCTTCATGAGGGCTTACTAGGGAATGGGCACAGCTGCCTGATGAGTTCTGACCACTTTCAGATCAAATAATTTTTCTTTTCTGTCTCCAAAATTCATTATAAACATGAAGTCCAAGAAATGCTAAAAAGTTGATGTATGAAATTCAAGAATGATACAAAGCACCTGAGGTTGGTTGTAACATATCAGTTTTTGTTTGCATATTTGCATAAGTATTTCCTTAAGGGAAATATGACAAAAATATTTAGGAATCAATAGCATAAATGTGCCATAGAGAAGTGTCTTCAATGTAAATGAACTTATTCTATCACTCATAAAATAGTAAATTAAATGAAAAATATTTAAAATATCTTATCTGGAATTTAAATATAGAATATTTCAATAAATATTTTAATTTTGAAAAAAAAAAAGAAATAAGAAAGGCTTTATTTTTCTTGCCTAAATGCCAATAAAATGTTGAACACAAGTGGCAAGAATGGAGATCACTTTCTTTTACCTGATCTTAGAAGGAAAGCATCCAGTCTTCCATCCATGTTAAACTTACCTTGTATTCATGGGATAAATTCTACTTGTCATTGCCTATAATTCTTTTTATATGTTGTTGGACTCAGCTAGCTAGTAATTTACTGTAAATTTTTGCATTCATATTCATAAGAAATACTGGTCTATAGTTTTCTTTACCTGTGATATTTTTATCTGGTTTTGGTAACAGATGTTATTGGCATCATGAAATGAGTAAAGAAATGTTTCTTCTCTTCTATTTTTTGGAAGAGTTGTGAGGAAATCATATTAATTCTTCTTTAAATATTTGGCCATAGTCCTTGGTTAGGTCATTTGGGCATGGGCTATTTTTTTGTGGGTAATTAATTGATTACTAAATCAACCTTTTCAATTGTTATAAATTTACTCAGAATATTTCTTCTTCAGTTTCACTATCTTCTGTCTTTCTGGGAAGTTGTCCATTTCACCTAAATTATTCATTTTTGAACATAATATTTTCTTAAAACTCTGTAATACTCCTTTTTATTTCTCTGAAGAGTGATAAGTCCTTTTAAATTTCTAATTGTACTAAATTGAGTTTTCTCTCTTCTCTTTATAGCCAATATAGCTAATTTTCCTCAAATTTTGACCTTGCAAATAACCAGATTTTGTTTTTTTTTAATTTCCTGTACTGTTTTTCTATTATCTATTTCATTAATTTCTGCTCAAACTATTGTCATTTCCTTTTTCTGATTGTATTACATTCAGTTTGCTCTATTTTTTGAGCATTTTAAAGTTTGGTTTTTGACTTGAAAACTTTTTTCTTTCTTAACATAGGCATCTACATTTATAAATTTCCCTCTAAGGACAGCTTCATCTGCATCTCCCATAATTTTTTATACTAATAACTTTATTTCAAAATCACAAAAATAAAAGAACAGAAAAAGACAGCTCAAAAAGTTATGAAATCATTACTCCTAAACAGTAATTTTTTAGGAACTTTTACCTTAACTAATTTCAGGTGCTAACTCATTTGTTCCTCTAGTGTTCAGAAAGATACACAGATGAACACAAATTAGTTAAATGACATAATCAAGGCCTCATTATTAATGAATAAAGAAAAGAAAAAATACTTACTCATATTCATATCTCACAAACCCAAACCCTATATTCCTCTTATAACCTTTGGAATTAATTTAGTACTAACTTTGCTTTTGCTAAAAAAGCATTGCAATGTTATTGTTAACTATAGTCCACAAATTACAAAAGTTATATTTTCTCATGTATGACCACATTCTTAGCACCCTGTAGTAGAACATTCTTGTATTTATATTATTAAGCACAATCCTCATCTAATTCCAAAATATTGTTATACATTCCTAATATTATCCTCCAACTAGCATTACTTTTCCTAGACTACTCATTTCAGCCATAATCACATCCATAAATCTACAGTGTTTGTTACATTCTTCATAATGTGTTACCATCAAGTCCAACCATTACCACATATTTACATTTGACCCTATTAAACATTCTACATATGTCCAGCCTCTTCTTCACCTTCTTATACCACATTCCAGCTCCTACTGACCTACACTTCATAGCCCAACTCCATAAGTCTACTCATTGTATTTACTTCACATCACTGAGACCATACAATATTCATCCTTTTGTGTCTGGCTTATTTCACACAACATAATATCCTCAAGAATCATTCATGTTATTATGTGCTTCTTCAATTGAGTTCTTCTTACACTTGAGTAATATTCCATCATATGACTATATAACACCTTGTTTATCCATTCGTCAGTTGTCAGACACTTAGGTTGTTTCTATCTTTTAGCAATTGTAAATAATGTTACTACCAACATCAGTGTGCAAATATCTCTTCATGTCCTTGCTTTCATTTCTGAATATATGTTTAGTAGAAGGATGGCTGGATCATATGGCAGTTCTATATTTAGGTTTCTGAGGAATGGTCAGCTCATCTTCTACAGAGGTTCACCATTTTACAGTCCTACCAGCAGTGAAGGAGTGTCCTTATTTCTCCATACCCTTTCCAGCACTTGAAGTTTTCTGTTCATTTAATAATGGCCATTCTGTTTAGTGTGAGATGATATTGCGTTGTAGTTTTGGTCTGCATTTTCCTAATAGCTAGTGATGTTGAACATCTTTTCATGTGTCTTTGGGCATTTGTATTTCCACTTCATAAAAATGTCTATTTAATTCTTTAGACCATTTTTTTAAAAAACAAGGTTGCTCATCCTTTTGTTAGATTATGTGATCTCTTTATTTAACATAGAGGTCAATCCCTTATCAGATACATGATTTCTTAATATTTTTCCCATTGAGTAGTCTGCATTTTACTTTTTGTCAACGTCTTTTGAAGAACCAAAGTTTTAATTTTGAGGCAGTTCCACTTATCTATTTTTACTTTTGTTGCTTGTGCTTTGGGAGTAAGGTCCAAGAAATCACCAGCAAGCACCAGATCTTGATGATGTTTCCTGACATTTTCTTCTGAGTTTTATTGCTCCAATTTTATATTAGATCCTTGATCCATTTTAAATTAACTTTTGTAGTAAGGTGTGAGATAAGGGTCCTCTTTCTTTCTTTTAGATATGGTATCCAGTTTTCCCAGTACCACTTGTTGAATAGGCTATTCTGACCCAGCTGAGTGGTTTTGACAGCCTGGTAAAAAGTCACTTGGCCATAGATGTGAGGTTCTATTTCCAAACTCTTGATTTGATTCCATTGGTCTATCTGCTTATCTTTATGCCAGTGCCATGCTGCTTTATGCCACTGTAGCTAGATAATATGTTTTAAAATCTGGAAATGAGAGTCCCCTAACTTTGTTCTTCTTTTTAAAAATATTTTTGGTTGTTTGTGGGCCCTTACCCTTCCAGATAAATTTGATAATTGAATTTTCCAATTCTACAAAGAAGGATATTGGAATTTTTATTGGGATTATGTTAAACCTGTAAATCAGTTTGGATAGTATTGACATTTTAATGACATTTAGTCTTCTAACCCATGAACATGGAATATCTTTCTGTTAATTTAGATCATATTGATTGCTTTTAGTAAAGTTTTATAGTTTTATGAATGCAGGCTCTTTATGTCCCTTGGTTAAATTTATTCTTAAATATTTGATTCTTTTCACCACTATTATAAATGGAATTATTTTTTCCAAATTCCTCCTCACATTGCTCATTAGTAGTGTGTAAAAATTCTATTGAGTTTTGCATATTAACCTTGTATCTCACCAAATTGTTGAAATTTTCAATAAGTTCTAATAGTTTTCTTTTGGATTTTTTGTTTGTTTTTTTATTTTTATTTTTTTGGATTTTTGAATGTTAGATCATATCATCAGTGAATAAGCGAAGGTTTTACTTCTTCCTTTCATATTTAAGTGCATTTTATTTCTTTTTCTTGCCTTACTGCTCTAGCTAGATCTTCTACCACAATATTGAATAACATTGGGGAGAGTGTTCATCCTTATGTTGTTCCTGATCTCAATGGTGGCTTTCATTCTTTCACCATTAAGTACAACGTTAGCTGTGGGTTTTTCATATATGCAATTTATCATATTGAGAAAATTTCCTCCTACTCCTATCTTTCAGAATGTTTTTGCCAAGAAAGGATGTTGTATTTTGTCAAATGCATTTTCTCCATCAATCTAAAATATTATGTGATTTTTCTTCAGGTTATTAAGGTTGTGTATTACACTGATTGATTTTCTTATGTTAAACTGCCCTTGCATATCTGGTATAAAGATCATTTGATCATGATGTGTAATTTTTTAATGTGTTTTTGTATTTGTTTAACAAGTATTTTGTTGAGGATTTTTGCATCCAATTTCAATAAAGTAATTGATTTGTAATTTTCTTTTTTCATAATATCTTTGTTTGGTTTTGGTATCAGAGTGATGTTAGCTTCATAGAATGAGTTTGTTAGTGTTCATTCCAGTTCAATTTTTTGGAAAGAGTTTGAGCAAGATTTTTTTTTTATTTTTTATTGTGGGTAAAAATCAAAATTTTCACAATACATATCAATATTTGTAAAATGATATATAAATACATATGCATATATGTGCATTTGTTTACGTAAATGTTATTTGTTATATATATATATATTTTTTTAAAGGTGCTTAGATTACCTAAATATTACTCAGAAATTACAGGGATTCCCATGTTCCCCACCTCCCACACCTCCAACAACATCCCACACCACCATCCCTCATCTGTGTGGCACAACACCCACAATGGATGTATACATCCTGAGGCCTTGCCACCAAGCATAGACCACAGTTCACATCATAGACCACACTCTCTCCCACACATTTCTGCATGGTATATGCTGATGGAAACTGGCCTACATCCGTCGCTGCCATGCCATTCAGGACAACACCCAGGTCCCAAAAAAGCCCCTGTATTTCAACTGCCCCTCCTCTCCCTGCCCCAGAAACGTCCAGTGGTCACCGGTTGAGCAAGATTGGTACAAGATTTTCCTTTAATTATTAGTAGAATTCACCTTTGAAGCCATCTGATCACGGACTTTTCATTTTGGGGAGGGTTTTGATGAGTGTTTTTATTTCTTTACTAATGATTGGTTTGTTGAGATCTTCTATTTCTTCTAAGGTCAGTTTGCTTTGTTCATGTGTTTACAGAAATTTGTCCATTTCATCAATGTTATCTAGTTTCTTAACATACAGTTATTCATATTATCCTCTTATGATCTCATTTATTTCTGCTGGGTTAGTGGTAATGTCACCCTTCTCATTTTTTTATTTTATTTATTTGCATTTTCTTTCTTTCTTTGTTAATCTAGCTAAGGGATTACCAATTTTGTTGATCTTTTCAAAGAACCAACTCTTAGTTCTGTTGACTTTTTTTATTGTATTTTCCCCATTTCATTTATTTCTGCTCCCTAAACTTTATAATTTCTTTCCTTCTGCTTGCTTTGAGATTGATTTGCTGTTGATTTTCTAATCCCTCCATGTGTGTAATTTCTTTGATTTTAGCTCTTTCTTCTTTAATAATATATGCATTGAGGTCTATAAATTTCCCTCTCAGCAATGAGAGGTATGTTTGGTATGTTGTGTTCTTGTTTTCACTTGCCCTGAGGTATTAACTGAATTCTCTTGTAATGTCTTCCTCAATCCACTGATATTTGAGTGTATTGTTTAATCTCCACATATTTGTGAATTTTCACTTTTTCCATTATGATCAGAGAAAGTGTTTTCTATGATTTCAATGTTTTTAAATTTATTGAGATCTGACTTAGGTCCTGTAGAATGATACATGAGCACTTGAGAAGAATGTATATCCAGCTGTTTTGGGGTGTAATGCTCTATAAATATCTATTAGATATAGTCATTTATCATATTATTCAAGTTCTCAATTTCTTTATTTATCCTCTGCCAAAATGTTTTATCTAATGCTGACAGTGGAATGCTGAAGTCTCCAAATATTTTTGTAGAAACATTTCTTTCTATCTACAGTTTTTCCAGTGTGTGTTTCATGTATTTTGTGGCATCTATGTTAGGTGCGTAAATATTTATCATCATTTCTTCTTGATGAATTGGCCCTTTTATTAATATATAGTAACTTATCTCATCATTATAACAATTTTGCATTTAAAATCTATTTTATCCTATATTCATATCACTACTTGCTCTTTTTTAAAATTGCTATTAGTGTGGAATATCATTTTGCAAACTTTCACTTTCATGCTGATTGTGTCTTTGTGTCTAAGGTGAGTCTCTTGTAGACAACAAATAGATGGCTCATTTTAAATCCGTTTTTATCAGTCTATGTCATTTAATTGGGGAGTTCACTCCATTAACATTCAGTGTTACTACTAAATTGTCTTACTTCATCCATTTTAACCATTGACTTTCTGTCATATCTTACTATTGTCTGTTTTTTAACCCTTTCAATTTCTTTACTTATGTTCTTCATTTCTACACTCTTCTTCAGGGCTCTTTACTTTGTCTTTTCCTATCAGGCTGTAACACACCCTTTAATATCTCCTGTAGGTTCTCTTAGTAAATATTCCCAGTTTTTGTATGTCTGTAAAAGAATTTAAACCTGCCTTCATTTCTGAAGTATAGTTTTGATGGATAAATAATTCTTACCTGGCAGTTTTTCTCTTTCAGTACCTTAAATGTATCAAACCACTGCCTTCTCACCTCCATCTTTTCTGAAGGCTCCTTTTTAGTAATACATTGATTTCCTCCTGCTGCTCTCAAAATTCTCTCTATCTTTGGACTTTCACAATCTGAATAGATGTCTTGGAGTAAGTCTACTAGCATTTATCTTGCTTGAGGATATTGTCCACCTTGAATATTGATATTTATGTCTTTCATAAAGATTGGAAAGTTTTCATTGTTTCCTGAAGTATACTTTCTACCCCTTTTCCATTCTCTTATCCTTCTTGGACACACATAATGTGTATTTTGTGTTGTGATTCAATTCCCTGAGACCCTGTTCAGTTTTTTTTTTTCATTCTTTTCTCTCTCTCTTCTCCTATCTTTTCAATTTCAAATGTCCTTTCTTCAAATTCAATTATTCATTCTTCCAAAATTTCAAACCTTCTGCTATATGCCTGCCTCTAATGTATTATTTTTTAATATTTATTTTACTTATTTAACTCTGTCCCCTCATCATTTTTGTGCTTGCTGTCTGATCTCTCTATGTTCTTCTGTGTCTGCTTGTCTTCTCTTTAGGTGGCATCAGTAACTGATCCTGGGAACTTCCAGAGTGGGAGAGAAATGCTCAATCTCTTATTCCACCTCAGCTGCCTGGTATGCTGTGTCTCTTATTGTCTCTATTCTGTGTCTCTTTTTGTTGCATAATCTTGCTGTGCCAGCTTTCTGTGCAGGCCAGCTCTCCTGCATGGACCAGCACTCCATGTGGGACAGCACTCAGCATGGGCCAGCTCTCCACTCAGGCCAGCTCACTGCATGGACCAGCTTGCCTTTCACCAGGAGATCCCAGGAATCAAACCCTGGGCCTTGTATATGGTAGATGGGAGACCAATTGCTTGAGCCACATCTATTTCCCCTCTAATGTATTTTTAATCTCATCTATTGTGTCTTTCATTACCATGACCTCTGTTACTTTTTTTTGCATACTTTCAAATTGTTCATTATGCTCACACAGTGTCACCTTAATATTCTTCAGCTTTTTACTCATATTTTCCTTCATCTTCTTTAATTGATTAAGGAGGTTTTTTGAACATCATTTACTAGTTGTCTTAAATCCTGTGTCTCATTTAGATTCTTGCCTTTTCACTTTCTGTGGGCCACAATGTCATATTTATTAGTTTGATATCTTTGATTGATAACTAGAAATCTGCTTATGCTGATGGTTTTGTTCTGTTGATCAATCTCTCTTGCCTAGTGGTTTTATTTCACAGCTCTTCTTTGATTTTTAGTTTTGTTCCCTAAAACTTTAATATTGTCATGTTTAAGTAGTCAAAACTGTGACAAGGAGTTGCTACTGGGGTCTGGTCAGGTCTACTTTGCCTGGGAAGGAATCAGGAGAGACCAATCTGTCTTCCTCACTTTCCCAGCTGGCCAGCAAATGGTGCTCCTCACCAAACCCTTCTTTGGAAATGAGTCTTTCAATTTCCACAACCATTATGAGCTAGTGAATAATGTTAGATTCACAGAATGGAAACCATAGTCAGCCCTCCACTGCACCCTCTCTCTTCTGTGGGAGGAATCTGTCCTACTTCCCTTTGTTGGCAAATCAGCCACAGGTTTTACTGAAGCTGTTCTCCTTGGGGGGTGGGGGATGGGTGTCATTCCCATTTGCAGGGGTATCAACTCAAAATTTTCCCTTCAGCCTCGCTGTTTATGCATCCCCAGTCCCTCCTGGATGAGTGCATGGCACACTCCTGGCCAGCAGAGGTCCCCAAAGTAGCTCCCTCAGACTATTTATATGCCTTCTCTCTTATTTTGCAAGAGAGCTGCACTTTGCCTGAGCTACTCTGATACCATCTTGGATAGTTTCCTCCTGCATCCATGTAATTTTAATGTGTATTTTCATTTTCATACATCTCAAAGTATTTTCCGATTATCCTCATTGTCTCTGACCTGGGGCTCCAGGGGCTTTCTCTAGAGCATATCATCAGTTCAGGCTGCACCCACATAACCCATATAGGGAACAGGTTAATGTGAAACTACAATCCATTTATTGGCTAGAGGAAACATAAGAGGAAAACTGTACAGGTAAGAAGGGTGGGGATAAAGAGCAGACAAGGGAAATGGGCAGAGGAGGAGCAGATCAAACAATACAGTTTGAGGAACGGTTGAGATGTAGAAGGAGCCAAACTCCATGTAGATTAAGTGATTCTGTCTACAAGCCCTGCTGAACTGTGACATGAAAGTTCTAGAGCAGGCCTCAAGGTTCCTTCTCACCTTGTCACCTTTCAGGAACACTCAGCTTGTCCAGGTCCAGGGACCTCATTCCACAGAAGAAGAGCCTAGATAACAGAGCACATTGCCATAGAGACATCAAAGCCCACAATCAATTGAAAAGCCTTCTTGCTAATTTACAAAACTCAGTGCCACTTCATGAGCAAACAGAAGTGCTCATTGGCTGGACTCTGAGCCTCTCACTTACTCTCCAGCCATGTTATAGGACAACAAACAGAAGTTCAAGGTCAGGCCAAATGCCTGATTCTTTTGGACTCGAGAGAAAGTGGGGGATGCTTATAAATAGAATTTAAATGAGGGCAGTCCATTTCCTAATCCCACTGTAATGGGTTCCTCTCTGCTCCCATCTATAACTATCTGCATTCTATGATTTTCTGTGGTACAAGAAAGTTCAACACTGAGAAATTAAGAAAAGAAAACCAGATAAGTTCATATCATCTGGACCACTACTAGGTCAATCAGTCCTAAAGCTTTCATGTATCTGTGCAAGAATGAGAGAACTGAGTGTTTTGCTAATGTTAGGGAGAAGCTCTGTACTGCTTATTGTCACTTAACCCTCTTTACCAACACAGTCACACACACACACAAATAGCCTCAGTGTATAATGTATGTCTTCTGACCCATCCTTGACCTGTTTTAAGTAGAACATGCCAGCCTGGAACAGAATAATCAGCATGAAAAGGGTGGGAGGAGGGCAAACTTAAGTGCAGTTCAAGGTCAACCTTCAGGCGGTGAGATAGTGGGATGGGGATCTCTGTTGTGCCCTGTGACATTAGATCTTGGGGGAGGGGTGACTGCTGTGACATGAGGGGCACTCCAACCTCATCTTCCACATGCCCTTTTATTAGTGAGAGCCAGAGAGTCTGATCGTCATCTTCTTTTTGATTTTTTATTATACAAAATTTTATTGTAGTGTGTCATTCATATGTGAATATACATCAATAAAATGTATAGTTAAAAGCAAACATGTATATCATCATACATGTCTCACTTATATCACCCCACCAGCAGTACCTTGCATTGTTGTGTAATAGTTGCTACAAACTGTGAAAGAGCATCATCAAAATATTAATACTAACTATAGCTCATATTTTATATTTGGTGTATTTTCCTCCAACCAAATCAATTATTTTTATCCTGTGTTAGTATGTCATATTTGTTATAGTTCACCTTTGTTTTGATTACAACAGTCCATCTTCCACCACAAGATTCATGGTAAACAGTCCCATGCCTTATGCAACCCATTCAAAGTGTACATTAATTGGCTTTCATTTTCATTACAGAATTGTGCTGTCATCACTGAAGTCAGTATTGGAATGTTTTCATTACTCCAAAAGGAAAAGTCCCATCCCCCCTTACACCGCCCTATTTTTGGCCCTTAAAATTATTATAATATCTTCTTTACCATTGTTACAAAAGTATTACAATATTACTGCTATTATCCATAAATTACATTAGTTGTAATTTTCCTGTGTATTCTTAACACTTTGTAAAAGAACATTTTTTTAAAATTCTATTAACCAAACTCTTCATCCACCACCAAAATCACTGTTATACTCCCTAGATTATCCTTTAGTTTTCTTTCAATTGACATTCATGTCCATAGACTACTCCTTTCAGCCACAAGCACATTTATACATCAGCAGTGTTAGTTATACTCACTATAATGTGTTACCATTAACTATTAATTTCCACACTTTATAATAAAACATTAAAAATTCTACTTAAATCACCAACTCCCACTCTCCACCTATTTTCTATCTCCTAGTAACCTATGCTCTAGAGTCTACCTCTGTGAGCTTACTCCTTATATTTAGTTCATTTTAGTGAGGTCATAAAATATTTGTCCTTTTGTGTCTGGCTAGTTTCACTCAACATAATGTCCTCAAGATTTATCTATGTTGTCATATGCATCCCGATTTCATTTCATCTTATATCTGAATAATATTCTATTGTATGTATATACCACATTTTGTTTATCCATTTATCAGTTGATGGACACTTGGGTTGTTTCCATATTTTAGCAGTTGTGAATAATGCTGCTATGAACATCAGTGTACAAATGTCAGTTCATGTCCTTGCTTTCAGGTTTTATGAATATATTCCTAGTAAGGAGATTGCTGGATCATAGGTCAGTTTCTATATTCAGGTTCTTGAGGTATCGCAAAACTATCTTCCACAGGGGTTGCACAATTATACATTATCACCAACAGCGAAAGACTTTTCCTATTCACATCTTCTACAGCACTTGTAGTTTCTGTTTTTTTTAAGTAATAGCCACACTATAATGTGTAAAATATTATCTCATTGCAGTTTTGGTCTGCATTTCCCTAATAGCAAAATGAACAATTTTTTCATGTGCATTTTAGCCAGTTGTATTTCCTCTTTGGAAAAATGTCTATACAAGTCTTTTGCTCATTTTAAAAATTGGCTTGCTTTTCTTTCATTGTTGAGATGTATGGTTTCATTATATAAAATGGATATAAACCCTTTATGGATATGTGGTTTCCCAATATTTTCTCCCATTGAGGAGATAGTCATTTTACTTTCTTGACAAAGTCTTTTGAAAAACAAAAGTGTTTAATTTTGAGGATGTTCTACTTATCTTGTTTTTCTTTCATTGCCCATACTTTTGGTGTAAGGTTTAAGAAATTACAACCTATGACAAGACCTTAAAGATGTTTTCTTAAATATTTTCTATGGGTTTTATGGTTATAGCTTTTATATTTAGATCTTTGATCCATTTTGAGGTAATTTTTGTATAAGATGTGAATTAGAGGTCATCTTTCTTTCTTTTGGATATGGCCGTCCAGTTCTCCCAGCAGCATTTGTTGAATAGACTGTTCTAGTCCAGCTGAAAATGCTTGATACCCTAATCAAAAATCACTTGATCATAGATGTGAGGTTCTATTTCTGAGTTCCTGATTCAGCTCCACTGGTCAATACGTCTACTTTTATTCCAGTACTATGCTGGTTTTTGTTGTTATTTTGTTCTTTAAGGAGCACTAAGGATTAAACCCAATAACTTGTACATGGGAAGCAGGTGCTCAACCACTACATGGAGCTTGTACATGGGAGCTACATTTGCTTCCCATGCTGTTTTCACCACTGTAGCTAAGCAATATGGTTTAAAGACAGGATATGAAAATCCTCCAAATACATGAATTTTTACAAAAGACATTTTTGGCTATATGGGACCACTTACCTTTCCAAATACATTTGAGAATTATCTTTTCCATTTCTTCACAAAAAAAAAGCCTGTTGTCATTCAATGAGTCAAGCAAGGGGGTCATCATGGGCCCTGGGGGAATGGGGTGGGAGGAATAGAATAGATCAAACAGAGGGTATTTAGTGTTCAGTGGAAATGTTCTTCATTACCATACAGTGATGGACACAGGACATGGCAAATATCCTCAAAATTTATAAAAGTTTATGATCTAAAATGTAAACCAGAGTGTAAACCATTGAAAATGTTCAGTAGCTATATTTCACTATTTGTATATCAGTTATAACAATGCTACCATCCATATATAAAAATGTTTTAATATGGGGGAGAGGAAAGGAGGAGGATGTTGGGAATATGATAGTCTCCTGTATTCTGTGTGTGACTTTGCTGTGACCTAAAACATCTTTGAAAACAAAATGGAAAATAGTGAGACACTGGGGAATGAGAGAGAGAAGGTGCCGTGGTATAGACTGGACACCAGATATTACAGTGATGAAGGCAAAAGTTCAATAAAAATTTTTTATAGCTTTCATTTTTTTAATATGCCAATTTTTAAATTTTATTTTAGTTTTAGTTTTTTAACAAATTTTTATGGATTTTATCTCTTACATTTAAACTTAAGATTATTATTTCATATTCCTATTCATTGTATTCAGCTATTGTAATGGCTTCATCTTTAAAGACCCTTTGGATCACAGAAGGGTTACAACTGGGGAGGATCATTGATTTGGGGTGTCAGGGATTTGCAATGCATGGGAGGAAGTTAACCCAAGCATAAATATAAGGTATATAAAATTTTTCAAATGTTCACAGGGTATTGTCACAGTGAGTAGAGAATTCACTCATTAAATGAGAGAATACTGAATTCCCAGCCTGGAGTGCACTGCCATATTTTCTAAGGGAGCAGCAACAGTCTCCCAAGGGCAGGGGCAGTGACTGGCAAAGGAGGATGATCCTCTGATGAACCCTTGATATTGATGACTAGCTTTATGAGTCTTTGCTCTTGAAATTGAAACTTTTCTTACTGTTATGGGGTGCCTAAGGGTTGCCTCCTGACAGCCTCCTTGTTGCTCAAATGTGGCCTATCTCTAAGCCAAACTCAGCATATGAATACATTACCTTCCTCCCAGCATGGGGCATGACTCCCTGGGATGAGCCTACCTAGCACCGAGGGATTGCTAACAAGGGCCAACTGGCAATGTGACTGGAAAAAGACCTTGAACGAAAGGGGGAAAAAGTAAAGACAAATGAGTTTATATGGCTAAAAGACTTCAAAATGAGTCAGGAGCTCATCCTAGAGATAACGCTTATGCACATCTCAGTAGGATCTCATAGAATTTCAAAGTGAATATCACTGCAAAAAGGGGGCTCTTGAGGGCTCTGGAGACACCCAGTTCCTATGTCAGGGTGGATAGCTCCAGAGTTTGGTGCCTTGCCAGTGGGCTCTACCCAGGGGTTTGTGCTCCTGAGACTGACAGAATTGGACTTAAGTCTGTCTTCCCTGCACATGGCTCATCTGTCCCTTCTATTCAAACCTATACTTGGTGTTTGAGTTTGTAGGTGTACATCCAGACTTGATTCTTTGGGCTGTCCATTTGCCAGCTGGGCCCAGAACCTCAGTGGAGCAGCAAGTCCTACTCTACAGCTCATTGGACTCACTCAGGACAACTGGTGGGGAGATGATGATGAATAATGGCCATTCCAGGGAATGGAGAAAGTCTGCAGTTGCAGGCAGGATAATCCCATCCATCTTCCACATGTGAAACAAGTGCCCTCTCAATTGGAGGTGGAGTGGACATCACCATCCCAGACTCCTCAGGATGGGGGAAGAGTTATGGACTAGAGTAGACTTACTTGTATTCAACTATAGACATATTGTGATTCAAGCAATGGAAGAAATTACAGCATTGATGTGGAGCCAGTGGTCACTGGAGGCTCTGCAGTCAGGGAGAGGGAAAAGCAGTTGTAATACAGGGGCTTTTTCAGGACTTGGGAATTGCCCTGAGTGACATTGCAATGACAGATATAAGCCATTTTATATCATCATATAACATGTAGAACTGTGAGGGAGAGAGTGTGGTCTACAATATGAACTATGGTCCATGATTAAAAGCAAAGCTCCAGGATGTGTTTATCAATTGCAATTGATGTGCCACACTAATGAAGGATGTTTATGTGTGAGGTTGTGGGAAGTGTGGGAGGTGGGGCATATGGGACTCCCTATATTTTTTGTGTAACATTTATGTAATCTAAGTATCTTTAAAAAATAAATAAATAAATAAATAAATAAAACATGAAATAAAAGCTGTTGGGATTTTTATTGGGATTGCAATGAATTTGTAATTCAATTTGTGTAGAATTGACATCTTTTTTATGTTTAATGTTCCAATCCATGACCACAGAATGTCCTTCCATTTATTTAGATCTTCTTTGGTTTCTTTTAGCAATGTTTTGTAGTTTTCTGAATACAGGTCCTTTATTTCCTGGATTAAGTTTATTCCTAAATATTTGATTCTTTAAGTTGCTCGTATAAATCGACTTTTTTCCTGACTTCCTCAGATTGCTCATCAGTGGTGTATGGAAATTCTACTGATTTTTGTGTATTAATCTTGTATTGAGCCACTTTCCTGAACTCATCTATTTTATTATATTTGTTGTGTATTTTTCAGTATTCTCTAGGTATAAAATCATATAATCTGTCAGTAGCAAAAGTTCTACTTCTTCCTTTCCTATGTGGGTGCCTTTTATTTCTTTTTCTTGCCTAATTGATGTAGCTAGAACTTCTAGGACAATATTGAATAACAGTGGTGACAGGGACATTCTTGTAATGTTCCCAATATCAGCAAGACAGCTTTCAGTTTTTCACTGTTGAGTACAATGTTAGTTGTGGTGTTTTCATATAAGCACTTTACCATGTGGAGAAATCTATATATTCTGATCTTTTGGAGTGTTTTTGTCAAGAAAGAATGCTATATTTTTTTCAAATGCCTTTTCTGCATCAATTGAGGTGTCCATGTGATTTTTCTTCTTCAATTTATTTATGTAATTTATTACAGTAATTGGTTTTCTTTGTGTTAAATAACCCTTGCATACCTGGGATAAAACCCAATGGATCAAGATGTATAATATTTTTAATGTACTTTTGGATTTGGTTTGCAAGTATTTTATTGAAGATTTTTGCACCTATATTCATTATAGAAATTCATCTGTAATTTTCTTTTTTCATAGTATCTTTATCTGGCTTTTGTATTAGGGTGATGCTGGCTTCATAAAATGAGCTTGGTAGCATTCATTCCTGTTTCCTTTTTTGTAAGAATGTGTGCACAGTTGGCATTAGATCACCTTTGAACAATTGGTAGAATTTACCTGTAATGGCATTTGGTCCTGGGCTTTTCATTTTGGGATGTTTTTGGTGACTGCTACGATCTCTTTACTTGTGATTGGTGTGTTGTTCTTCTAGTTCCTCTAGGGTCAATGTAGGTTGTTCATGTTTTCCCAGGAATTTTTCTATTTCATCTACATTGTCTAGTTTGTTGGCATACAGTTGTTCATATGATCTTATGATCTGTCTCATTTCTATGGGTATAGCGTTAATGACACCCTCTCAGTTCGGATTTTGTTTGCATCTTCTTTCTTTATCTTTCTCAGTCTAGCTAAAGTTTGTTGATTTTGCTTATCTTCTCAAAGAACCAACTTTTGGTTTTGTTGGTTCTTGCTATTGTTTTTTTTTTTCCTCTAAATTGTCATTATTTCTGTTCTCATCTATATCATTTCTTTCCTTTGGGTTGTTTGGGATTAGTTTGCTGTTTTCTTCCTAGTATCTCCAGGTGACAATTAGGTCTTCGATTTTAGCTCTTCTTCTATTTTGATGTAAGCATTGAGGGTTATAAATTTCCCTTTTGCAAGGTATTGATATGTTGTGTCTTTGTTTTCATTTGTCTCGAGACATTTAATGATTTCTCTTGTAATTTCTTTTTTGACATACTGATTATTTAAAAGTGTGTTGTTTATTCTCCATATTTTTGTGAATTTTCTCTTTTTCCATTTGTTATTGATTTCCAGCTTTATTTCATTATGATTAGAGATAGTGCTTTGTATAATTTCAATCTTTTTACATTTATTGAGACCTGTCTTGTGGCTCAATATATAGTCTATCCTTGAGAATAATCCATGAGCACATGAAAAGAATGTATATTCTTCTGTTTTGGGGTATAATGCTATATAAATGTTTGCTGGGTCTAGTTCATTCATCATATTATAAAAGCTGTTTCTTATTTGTCCTCTGTCTACATGTTGTTTCCAATGCTGAATTGTGTGTATTGAGCTCTCCAACTATTATAGAGATGCCTTTTCTTCCTTCAGCTTTGCCAGGGTGTGCCTCATCTATCTTGGGGTACCCAGGGTATGTGCATAAATATTTTTACAGTTATTTCATCTTGGTGAATTGCCCCTATTATTAATATATAATGACTTTCTTTATCTCTTCTAAAAGTTTTGTATTTAAAATCTTTTTTCCTAATATTAGAATCAATACCCCAGATCATTTTGGTTAATATTTGTATGGAATATTGTTTTCCAACCTCTTACTTTCACCCTGATTGTGCCTTTACATCCAAGGTGAGTTTTTTATAGATAGCATTTAGGTGACTCTTTTTTAAAAAATCTATTCTGTTTATGTTGTTTGATTGGGAAGTTTAATTCATTAGTATTCAATATTACTACTGTAAAGTCATTACTTACTTCACCCATTTTTTTCCTTTGGCTTTCTATTGTCATATCTTATTATTGTCTGGCTTTTTAGCCTCAACTCACCCTTACTTATTGTATTAGTCAGTGAAAGGTGTGCTGATGCAAAGTACCAGAAATCTGTTGGCTTTTTAAAAAGGTATTTATTTGGTGTAAAAGCTTACAGTATTAAGGCCATGGAAAGTCCTATTCAAGGTATCGTAAGAGGTACTTTCTCACCAAAGTTATCTGCCACGTGTTGAAGCAAGATTTTGGGTGATCTCTGCCTGATTTCTAAGGGGTTCCTAAATCAGTCTCTGGCATATGGCCTGTTTCTTTTGGGGCCTTCTCAGCTGCTCCACTGCCTTATTCTCTTCTGCTGAAAACTATCAGATGAATGGCTCTTGCTTCCCTGGGGCCACAAGATCCAACATGAGAGAGCTCTCTCTCCCTTCTCATGTGTCTTCTTGAGTGAATGTTCATTTATATCAGCCCACCAAGGAGGTGGGGACTCAACCTGAGTCATGCCTTACTGAAGTGGTCAAATCAAAGCCCTAATCTTAACAGATAATCTAATCAGGACATGTCAGCTGGATCTAATACATTCAAAGGGTATCACACCCAGAGGAATACATTAGTTTACAAACATAATCTTCCTTTTTTTGGGATTCATAAATAATCTCAAACTGCCACACTAATAATCTTCATTTTTACACTCTTCTCCAAGTATCCCAGCTTTGTTTTTTCTTTTCAAGCTGCAGCCATTTGTAGATTTGGTCATTTGGTAACATATTCTTTCAGTTTTTGTTCATCTGTGAAGACTTTAAACTCAACCTCATTTTTGAAGGACAGTTTTGACAGATGAAGAATTCCTGAGAGGCCATTTTTCTTTCATTACATTAAATCCATTATTTCACTTTCTTCTCACCTCCATGGTTTCTGATGAGAGGTCAGCACTTAATCTTATTGAACTTCCCTTTTAGGTGATGCATTGCTTTTCTCTTGCTGCTTTCCAAATCCTCTCTTTATCTCTGGTATATTCATTCTGAAAAGGTGTCTCAGAGTAAGATTTTTGGATTTATTTTGTTTGGTGTATTCTTGGATATTGATACTTATGTCTTTCACAAGGGCTGGAAAGCTTTCAGTAATTATTTCCTCAAATATTCTTTCTGCCTTTTTTCCATTTCTTCTCCTCCTGGGACAACAGTAACATGTATGTTTGTGTGTTTCATGTTGTCATTCAATTCTCTGAGACACTGTTCCATTTTTGTCATTCTTTACTTTCTCTTCTGTCTTTTCAAGTTCATATTTTTTCTTCAATTTCATTTAATTGTTTTTTCTGCCATTTCAAAATTTTTCTTTTATGCCTCTACTATACTTTTTAATCAAATTTTATTAAAAATCAAAATCTATTCCAGAGTTATCCATTTTCATGCACATTTTACCGAATAATAATTAACATCATTCTAAATGAAAACTTGGGTGAGTGGGTTTTTAAAAAAGATTCTGAATTATAGCTGCACTGAGTCATAAAATAGCAATACAAGTAAGTGGATCATTAACAAATGTGTCAAAGCCATAAAAAAACATTTATAGGAGACTGGCAAGCAATGAAGCTATGTTTTGAGTGCCATTTAAAGACCATATATAGTAAAAACACAGTCCCAATTTTACTATTCAAAAGTTATTTGAAATTCTTCAATTACTGACAAGTTTTAAAATATTAAGAGAACTCATTACAACTGGGAAGAGAGACTCCAAATAGTATTTTTTCTCCTTGCAGTTTCCTGGCTTGGCAGCAGATGATGCTTTTTGATGAATCTTAACATGGTGGTCTTTTTCAGTCTCCACTTGACCATGATTCAAGTCTGGCCAGAGCCAAGTTTCAAAGTGGGCTCTGCTGGCCAAATTCACTGAAGAGAAAAAAGCCCAAGTATTGTGTCACTGAACTACAAGCTTTAGCTGCCAAATGATAACTCTTTTCCCCTGGGGCACTTTGGATCCTTGTGTTCAGGGTCTGGCAAACAAAAACAGGAGGCAGCATCTTGGAAAGTTAATTCACCCTCATCATCAGGATGAGAAGGAATCAAGTGAGTTGTTATATATTTGACAGAAAGAGGAATATTTTGGCATCCACACAATTTATTTGGACACTTCTTAATAGTTCCTCCTCAATTATGCTAATAACTGAACAAGGGCAGGCCCTGACTGAGACAGGCATAATGACTCTGATATTGGTTTTCTCAGAGTTCGGCATCTAAGAGTTAAGGGAGGGAGAAGTAAGTAAGACTAAAGTGTCCACTCTGCCTTGTGTAATGGAGATTAGAGTCCAACTAAATATTGGTCTTTATCTTGTAAAATACTCTTTTATGAAGTTAAAGTTTCTGCACCACATCAGGATCTCTGAAGCACTTGATACAAATGCAGACTTCTGGTGTCCACCCAAAGCAAAAAGGAGGGAGCACTCAGTGAGCATTCTCATTTCTATATTCTCCAGGGGATTCCCAACATGCAACATCTGTGTCTGGTTTTAGGATCCCCCGAAGTCACATGTTGTGATGGGTGTTTCTCACTATTGTGTTGTGGCTGCTTTAGTTTTAATTGCATCACACAGTCTGTGTCATGAAACTATCATGACATTTTAATCTCCAGACAAAATGCTCCAAGTGAGGAACCCCTGATATCTCCATTTTCTGGCACATCCTGAGTCACACAGACTCCAGGGGCAGTTAAGAATTCAGTTCCTGAAGTCAGATCCTGGGTCCACTTCCTATGACTCTATCTCACTAGCCAGGAAAACTTACACAAATTATGTGGCTTCAACATTTCCCCATAATACAGAATTCACAAGAGAGTGCTTCCAATTCTCTGAGTGGATCCCCAGTAACCCATTTAAACCCAAAGCTCAGTTAATAGGGATTGAGGCTCCATCTTCACACACTGTTATCTGGAAAGGGGAGCCTCCCTACAGAAGGATAGGAGGAGCAGAGTCAAGGGCCTTAGCAAAGGGTCCCGCTCATCCCCATGTACCTATGATACAGAGAGAAAGCCTAAAGATACCAATGGGGCTTCTTCATGCAGAAGTCTGATTTCAGTTCCTCATATATGGCAGCAGAGGTCAGGAAATGACCCTGCAAGAAGTAACTGGTCCCCTATTTGTGTTTTACTTGGTCAACTCTTTCCTTTTTTCACCCTGAGACTGAGCTCCTCTTGAGGTCCCAGTGCCACAAAATCTTAAGAGTAAGATAGGAGAGAAAGGGGCTGGATGTCAGATCCTCTTCTGAATGGAAATAGACTTCCTCTGACCCTTAGTGTCCCCTACACACCAGATGTGGCTCATGAGTGAAGCATGAAGGGGGCCAGGGCTCTGAAGGAGAAAGGACTACACTGTGGCAGTATCCCTTGGAGGGTGCAGTGGGTTTGTCTTTCATGAAGTTATGTTTAGAGAAGAGGCAAACTTCTCTTATTCATATTGTGTGTTTATGGGGATACTTGACATAATGATAGGCATGGAAACCTTCTACAAGCCATACCTTGGTTGTGAAGATTTAAGAGTCTAAAAATGCTCTTTTGACCAGCATCTGGACTGAGGGAAAATATGTTTTACCTCAGAAATATTGGAACATCTGATAGTTTGGGAGTGGGGCTTATTTGAAATTTAATCAGTTCAGATCCCCTTATGGAATATAAGGGCAGATATCAGAAACTACCAGGATATGCAGGCCTTGATTTTCCCCTTCTAGGCTTCTGGCAGCATTAGTGGGTGGTCAGGAGGTGAGATGCCTCAATATAAAGAATAGATTGAAGAGATGGAGGATTCATCCAGGTGCAGATTGAGATGACTGGGATGTGAAATACACAACAGACACTGTTTCTCCTCCTTTCCTAAACAGACTTTCATACTAGCATTTCATGAACACTGGTCCACACCAGTGGCTTAGGTATTGAGGTGTCCTTCCCAAATCCATTGGTCTGACAAAGGGACATGCATAGAGACTGGGTAAAGGACAAGACCTCCTTAAGTGTTTGGCAAAAGATTATGATTGGGCTAAAGTAATGGCAGGGACTGGGGGAAGGAGTGCTGTGATCTTCTCAACATATGGAGCCATTGATGCATTGGCTGGAGTAGAAGTAACTGGAGTAGAAGTAGAGGCAGCCAGACTTCCAAAGGGGAGGTGGGGGAAGGGCTGGAAGGGGGAGGACAGTCTTATCTGCACAATGGTCATGGACCTGTGCAGAAACCTTGGTTTCTTTTTTCATTTATCCATGTGTCACTCACTCTGTCACTCTGTCACTCACTTTCTAAATTTCCACTGTTCCCTTCCAGCCTCAAGTTGATCCCACTGTGTGCAATTTTTAAAACCAGCCAACATCTCTAGAAGGAAACAAATGTAAATAAGGATGCTTGCAGAGTGAAGATGGCAGACTCTGGTGATGATCTAAGGTTGGAAATAGGGTTCAAGATCACATTTACATTTGGTTGAGGAAGTTCTCATCAGTTATCACCCTTTCCATCCTGCAAGGAGCAAAGCTAAAACATTAAAATAAAGTTCTCAGAGGAGATATCCTCTAGTCTTTCCATCTCCCTAAACACACAAGATTAAGGAGTTGTGCAGTCCCTGAGAAACAAATAAAAAAAGATAGTAACCTGAAGGAAAACCATAGGTCAGAGTTCTGAATACCAAACAACATAATTTTTAATTTGACAAAGAAATGCATGGAGCCAGACAAGCTTAATTTTTCTGACCTCCTCAGATGGGAATTTCATCAGATTTCAAAAGCTGCCAGGGACTCCAGAAATTCACTTGTTGTAAGGAGATCCATACTCCCCATCAAAAGGCTGATGTACCTGGGACCACATATTGATTTTTATTCAATATTTTGCCATTAGCTCAATACAAGACAATCATTATGCTCTCAACAAATTTCTATGGACTGAAGGCATTTTGAGAAGTAAAAAGATTATGAAATGAAAATGAGACAGACAGCCAAAAGCTGACATTTGATTGAGCAAGGAGTCTGCAGGAAGTCTAGTTGCTGGTTGACCCCATGTCAACCACAGTCTGTGAAAGACAGGATGTTAGGCAAATTTATAAAAGGACCCCCAAAGATCCCTGCTAAATGGCGTTCACACCCTAGTGTAATCCGTTTCCTTTTATTGAAGGCTGGGCCTAGTGAATAGTTTGTAATGTTTAGAATGCATCAAAAGGAAAGGTTAATCACTTCCTAGGTTGGTTTACAACAGACTGTGAATTCCAACTTGAAAGCAGACTCTATTGCCTTCTCATTTGTAAGCTTTGATGAAGTAAACATCTATGTGGAACGGCCCAGTTAGCAAGGAAATGAGAACAACAACAGACAACAGCCATGGGCCAAGTTCCTCAGTCCAACATTTCCTTTAAGAGAAATGAAATGCTGCCAAACACCAGATCAAAGAGCCTGGAAGTAGATCCTCCCCTTTACATGAGGCCACAGTTTATTTGACATATCTTTCTGCTAACACACTGAACTTCATGTTCAAATGTTAAAACAATGTGTTTGGATGTTTAGATATTAAAGTCAGGAAGGAAGGACATATATCTTTTTCTCACAACTGCATATCCAACCAATAACAAAATGCCTGTCAGTGCTCAATAGCATCTGAGGAACAAATTTTAAACATCAAGACATATTTACATTTGTATGTAAAAACATAGGCACATATAAGAGAACAATAATATTGAAGTTCATTACCAGAAATGTTTGCTACTAAAATGCTGTGGCATACTTTTTTTTTTTAATGCAGAAGACTATTAAAATAGTAAAAGACAAAATTTTCCCTTTGGAAACAAGATTAATTATAATTAATTAATGAATATATTGCTTGATTTTTCTTTACAAGTAATTTCTTTTTATTTCTATTCAGGAGATATCCTAAAATCTTTAAACTTTTTATTTTATTTAAAAATAGTTGAACCAGTCTATTTATAGTCAAATCAGTAAAGAAACTGGATAATTCATTCCTTTGGATGCCTAATAATTGAGACTTGTAGGGTTTAACAGTCTTCATGATATCAGATAATTCTGAATTGAAGAGATCTGTGTTCTATCTTATTTTTCTTCCTTGATAGTAAAATATATGCACACTAGATGCATTTCCATTAAATATGTATTGGCAGCAAAACTATTTGTACTTATACAGAGCAACAGTGATGCTCCAACCCTGAGAGAATGTTTGTAGTCTTACAAGTCTTTTGCAGGACTGAACTTCTTTCTGAAAGTTCTCTACATCATTGCCCCTCTCCCCAAAACCAGAATCCACAAAACAGTGAGACTTCTGGGAAAAGTAATGAAGGTTTCTTTTGGATATTTTAGAGCAATTACAGAATGGAAAAATATAACCTATTTTCATTATCTGTATATAAATGTTTTACTTATTTAGATGGAAATTTTTTATTTAGTGATATTTTGTTTAGATTTTTCTTCATTGGCATTCAAGGTAAAAAAGGTGTGCCCTTTTTATGCATGGCTGATGATGTTATTAACAGCATAAAGAGGCACTTTCAATAGTGATTTTTCTAGAGCAAGAAAGAAGCTTTGACAACCTGTGTCCATGAACTAATGAATGGATAAATAAAATGCATATATTGTGGTTTATACATAGAATGGAATATTATTCAGCTGTAAAAAGGAATGAAATCCTGATACATGCAACAACATGGGTGAACCTTGAAGACATCATGTTGAGTGAAATAAAACAAGCACAAAAGGACAAATATTGTATGACCTCCCTGCCAATTAGAATAAACAAACTCATAGAGTCACAATCTGGATTATAGGTTACCAGGGGTGGAGTGAGGATAGGGAATAGGAAGTTAAGGCTTAAAAGGTATAAGGTTCCTATTTGGAATGATGGAAAAGTTTTGGTGATGACTGGTGGTGATGATAGCACAACATTATGAACACAATTAACAGCATTGAAATATAGATCTGAATATGATAAAAAGGGGAAATGTTAGATTGTATAAAATTTAATATAATAAAAATAATTTTAAATCCATGCACTTACACTACATAAACATTGAGCTGCAAAATAAACCCTGGACATTTATTAATAATACAAATATGAAAATGTGCTCTCATAAATGGTAATTATCCCACAACAATGCAGGTTGTTGTTGGTGAGTGGTATATGAGAATCTCATATTTTATGCATGATTGTTCTGTAAACTGACTACTTATTTAATTAAATAAAAAAGAAAGAAGTGAGGTCTGGAATGTGGTGATAGCACCTTCAATAATGACCCAGTGTCCCTGGATTTTCCATCTCTTTGAGTTCAGGTGAGTACCAGTGAGAATTTTCCCCAAGAGATAAGGATCTCTTTTATTTTGTAAATGAATTTTAATCTGAAGATAATTGTGGGATCTCACTTCAGGCATTTGTGGACAGACAATCTGAGGACAGATTTCGTTATTGTTTAGAAGAAATTCCCCAGGATTTTAATTCATATGTAATGGTCAGAGAGGAACTTCTCTTATTTTAAGGTTCTAGGGTCTATTTTCCTGCAAATAGTTCCATAGTGAAGATAAGAGGCAATGAAATGAATGAATTAATAAACATATAATGACAAAATACAGGTATTGCCTGAAGATGAAATAGTGTTCTGTTCAAGAGAACTCAGCCAGAGAAGGGAAAGGCTACCACAGTGGAAGTTCAGATAAAGGAGGAATTCAGAGGGAATAACATTTAAACTGACACTGAAGAAAAATGATTAAGGTGTGAGCGTGTGTGTGTGTGTGTGTGTGTGTGTGTGTGAGAGAGAGAGAGAGAGAGAGAGAG
>JAQZBX010024052.1:5844-23846 GCA_029593785.1 Cabassous unicinctus
TTTTTTTTTTTTTTTGGAATGAAATGAGATTTAAGCAAATATTCATATAAATAAACAAAAAAGCAAACAATCTTCTCAGCCCACATTCCTCTCCACCCTAATCCTCTAATTGATTTGCTTGGCTTCCCTTTGTTGTATCAACAGAGAGAGACTTCAGCTTTTAATTCACTCTGGATAGTGCCAGAGACATTTTGCACTTATTCAAATCATAAGGTCAAAGAAAGAGAAAGTGGGAAAGAGAGTATGCAATGAGAAGACAGATGGAGTGGGGAAGAGATATGAGACAGATGGGCCTCCCTCAGAACAAGCAATGCAGCCATAATAATAAAACTGTAAAAACAATTCAGAAAGAATGCTGAAAATCCTCAGAGCTTGCCTGCCCAACTTGCTAGAAATATGACCAGAAGTGACCTAGACTCACCCTCACCTGCCTAAAATCAGCATTCGGGTTCTTTCATTCCCACAGAAGGTCACCTTGGCCTATTTACATATGCAGGCCAAGGTCATTCACACATTAATTCATGTCTGGGTCAGGGAATACTTATTCAGTCACTCATTCAACAAATAATATTTATCAAGCTCCTACTATGCACCAGACACTTTTCTAGCAGTTTGGGTTTCAACACTGAACAAGACAGACCAAAGATTTCTGCCTTTACGGACAGACAATAAACAGCAAACACATAAATTAAGTGGGGGTGGGTTGCAATTTAAAATCAGGGTGGCAGGTTGGGGCTCAAAGACTGTGTCATCGGAGCAAAGGCTTGAAGAAGGTGGAGGAGTCAGCTGTGCTCATGACTTTGGGAGGAACTTTGAGGCAGAAGGAACAGCAAGTAAAAGGTCTATGGCCGCAATGTACCCAGCAATGGAGCAGGGCCTGGGGTGGCCGACAGGAGCTCGTGAGAGGAAAGTCGTAGGAGATGAGGTCAGAGGCAACAGTATTCAGATCACCAAGGGCCTTGATTACACTGTGAAGAATCTGGCTTTCACTCTAGGTGAAATAGGAGCCACAGGAAGGCTTTGAGCAGAGGCCTGACGTGATTTGGCTTATGCTGCCAACAGATTGAAGGGAAGGCATGGAAGCAGGAAGACATGTTAAGAATCCCCTGCTCAGGTGAGCAGTGATAGTTGTTTGGATCAGGGCGATAGCAGTGGGTTGTAAAAGTAAATGTAATTGGATCAGATGCTTACAGTGTTGAGAAGCAAGAAAGGAAGCATACTTAGTTTCCTAACTCTCAGTGTTAACTTTTTCATCTACAGAGATAAGCTGTTTCCAAGATTTAAAGTCTATGAGTGAATTATCTGGTGTGTCTTTCTGTAGAGTTCATGGAAAAAGATATTGGAGAGTCTCTTTAGGGTTGGTGGGGGCAGGGGTGGAGGACCCAAGAGTCTAGAAGGAATTCCAGACCCAACTATATTGCCTGTTCATATAAATCGTGTTTAAAACTTTTTAGACAGTCTGCCTTTGCTGGGGTGCCAGAAAAAATGTTTTTCGCCAGAACCAAGCCCACTCTCAGGGGCCCTCACTGGGGCTCTTCAATGATGGTTTTATAAAAAATGCTGGCCATCTTCCCTGGTTGTTAAAGGCAAGGGCATAAAATGACACTCTAATTCTGAAGAAAAATTTCTAAATAGTTCTCGAGTTATAAAGTCGGAGATTTGCCATGATTCAGAAGGAGAGCTTAGAGAATCGAAAGAAAGGAATGAATGGCATCCAGCTGTGTGGTCATCTCATCTCTGAATGATCCAGGCAAGGTCCTTGAACTGCATTGCAAATAAGTAGAGGCTGGGGTTGCAGGTGGGTTTTGTTTGTTTGCTTAACAATTTTATTGAGGTATAACTGACATACAAACTGCACATTCTTAAAGTATGCATTTTGGAAAAGTTTTAACATGTAAAAACACAATAATCAAGGTAATGAACATATCCATCATCCCAAAAGTTTCCTTGTTCCCCTTTGTAAACCCACTCTCCCTCCTTTCTCTCTATACCCCTTCCTCAGACACCCCTTGTCAGTATAGATTAGTTTACATTTTTCTAGAGCATTATATAAATGGCATTATACAGCATGTACTCTTTGTTTTTTGGTCTGGCTTCTTCCACTCAGCATAATTATTTTGAGATTATCCATATTGCAGTATGTATTAATAGTTCAGTCATTAGTAACTGTTTGGCTATATCATGGCTGGTTTATACATTCATCTCTTTATGGCATCTGGATTGTTTCCAATTTGGGGATAGTACAACTAAAATGCTAGGACCATTCATATACAAGTCTTTGTATTGACCTATGCATTTTCTTCTCTTTGGTGAATACCTAGCAGAGGAATGACTAACTCATGTCCTGGATGTGTATGAAAAATTTTCAGGAACTGCCAAAATGTTTTCCAAGGTGGTTGTAGTTTGCATTCTCACTAGCAGTATATGAGAATTCCATTATTTCCATATTCTCTCCATCACTTATTATGACCAATCTATTTAAGGCTAGCTAGCCATTCTAAGAGATATGTATCTAATTGTGGTTTTCATTTGCATTTCCCTCCTGACTAATGCTGTAGAGAATCTTTTTATGTGTTTAGGTGCCATCTGTATATCTGCTTTTGTGAAATGCCTATTCAAATATTTTGCCCATTTTTAATTGAGTTATTATCTTCTTGTTAAGCTTTTTAATATACATGTTCTAGATACAATCCTTTAACAGATACATGTTTTGCAAATATTTTC
Source organism: Cabassous unicinctus (assembly GCA_029593785.1). Lineage (NCBI taxonomy): Eukaryota > Metazoa > Chordata > Mammalia > Cingulata > Chlamyphoridae > Cabassous > Cabassous unicinctus. Next base: position 8,569 of record JAQZBX010024052.1, read on the forward strand.
CTGTCTGTACCTTGTTGTTGTTGTTTTTATCTTAACAGTACCTTTCAAAGAACAGAAGTTCTAAATTTTTATTAAATACAATTTGTCAATTTTGTCTTTTATGGATTGTGCTTTTGATGTTATTTCTAAACAATCTGTGCCTAAATCAAGGTCACAAAGGTTTTCTCCTATGTTGTTTTTCCTAGACATTTTATAGTCTAACGCTAATCTTGAAAGGGCTCATTTTTTTTCCCATGAATTGCCATTACACCTTTGTAAAAAATCAGTTGTCTATATATGTTTGGGTCTTTTTCTGGACTTTGTATTCTGTTTCATTGATCTATTTGTCTATCTTGATGCCAAGACCACATTGTCTTAAAAGTGTAGCTTTATAATAAGTCTTGAAATCCAGTAGTGTTAGCCCTTCAAATTTGTCCTTTTTCAAAGATCTTTTGGTTCTACTAGGTCCTTTACATTCCCATATAAATTTTATAATCAGCCTGTCAATTTCTATAGAAAAAAAAAGCCTGTTGGGAATTTGATAGGCATTGCATTGACTCGACAGATAAATTTGGAGAGAATTGACATATTAATAATATTAAATCTTCTGATCCATGAACAGGCATATCTATTCATTTGTTTAAGTCTTCTTAAATATCTTTCAGCAATGTTTTGTAGTTTTCACTCTATATGCCTTGCACATCTTTTCAAAAGATTTATCCTGAATTATACCATATTTGTTGATGCTATTGTAAATTGCTTTCTTTCACTCTCTCTTTTTTTGGGGGGGGGAGGATCATCCTGGCTAGAGGTTATTGATATTATTAATTTTTTCAAAGAACTAGTTTTTGGTTTCACTGATTTTTCTCTATTGTTTTTCTGTTTTCTAACCCACTGATTACCATGCTTATCTTTATTATTTATTTTCTTCTAATGTCTTTGGGTTTAATTTGCTCTTTTTTTTTTTTCTAGTATTAAGGAGGAAGCTGAGGTTATTGCTTAAGGGATCCTTCTATTTTTCTAATACAGGTGTTTAATACTATAATATTTCCCCTAAGTACTGCTTTAGTGGCACTCACACATTTTGTAATGTTGTGTTTTCATTTTCACTCATTTCAAAATACTTTCTAATTTCCATTTGATTTATAGTTGGATCTTGTTTCTTATCAAATTTGACAATCTCTACCTTTTATTTGTAATGTTTAAACCATTTACATTTAATGTGATTATTCATGTATCCAGGTTTAAGTCTCTCATCTTGCTATTTGTTTTCTATTTGTCCCACCTGTTATTCATACTTCTCTTCCTCTCTTGGAATAATTGAATATTTTTATTCCATTTTATCTCCTTTAATGGCTTATTAACAATAGTACTGGTTTATTTAGTGATTGCTTTAGGGTTTATAGTATAGATATTTAACTTACTATAGCCCATCTTTAAGTGATATTGATGTCATATCATTTATAGATCATATAAGAACCCCATAATATGGGTGTTGAATATTTTTGTTCTGGGATACAGTCAATTACTTGGAAACACTTTGATCATATTGGGTCTTGCTTTTTAAGACTTGTTAGGGAGGTCCAAAGTGCATTTAGTCTAGGGCTAATTGCCACCACTAAGGCAAAACTCTTCTGAGTAGTCTACCTAATGCCTCATAATTTATTTGATTTTCTAGTCTGGCTGGTGGGAATAGTCACTACTCCTGGCTCTGTGAGAATGCTGGCCCTGTTTTCTCCAGTCCTCTCATTTGGCTCCTTCCCTAGCCATGGGTAGTTTCCTCACACACATGCATCAATCAGTACTGTACTGAATTCTTGAGAGTGATTCCACACACCTCCACAGATTTCCAGAGATTTTATTTGTGCAGCAATCTCCTCTCTGGTACACCATTCTAAAAACTCCAGCCACCTCTATCTCCCCAGATTCTTAGTTCTGCCTCCTCAACTGAGAGTTGGAGTCTCCTGGGCTCCCCCTGAGTTCTTGCTTCCTGCACTGTGGCCTGGCACTTTTCTCAAGGCAATAAATAAGCTTGGACAATCGTAGGTCTCACCTCATTTGTTACCATCTCTCAAGGATCAGTGTCTTTTGTTGCCTGACCCAAGTGTTTTAGATATTTTGTCTTTTTGTTTGTTTCCTTGCTTGCTTGGGTATTTGGGGGTGGTAAATAACTGTCCCTAGTACTCTATTTTGGCTAGAAGCAGAAGTCATGGGTAAAGTTTTGAAGGGGAAGAATTCTATCTTGTTGACTGAAAGGAGATTCAGGAGTTATAGATTTTGGTCTGTTAGTAGCAGAGCTAAATTTTTGTTTAGCATTCACTGAGACTGCCTTCTATATTTTGGCCCTTGGCCTAGAAGTTGTTTACAGTAATACCAGTGGTAAGGGGTGCCTTGTAATTTCCTTAGTTGCTATTTCAATTTTGAACTAAAGCAGCTAAACTCAGCTGATCAAAGTCACCTCTTTTAAAATTCAAATTCCCTTGGGAATTAATGTCTAATAACCTGTACCTAACAACTTAATAGCTACTGATTATTGGGAGTTTACTGCTATATGCCAGACACTTTGCTGAACATTTTATATCCATTAATTCATTTAATCCTCACGTTGATTAATTGAGGTGCCTTTGTATCTAAAATAGTCTGGCAGAAGTTGAGAAACTTGCCCCAGATTCAACAGCTCATAAATCTCAGAGGCAGGATTAGAACCTAGATTTAGATGATTCCAAACACCTGCTAATCAAAGTGTGGCCTGTGGACCAGCAGTAACAGCAGAATCTCAAGCTCTATTGTAGAACTGCATTTCAGCAAGGTTCCCATATGATGTATCTGGACATTCAAGTTTGAGAAGCACTGCTCGAATCATGCTCAACATGTTCTCCATGTCAGCTGGTTGAGGGAAGAACATCAAGGAAGTGCATTCTTAAGAGAAGGCAGGCAAAATAACCTGAGGGTTTCGAGTACTACATTTACGGCCCAGATCAGATTGGGGAAACCATGGCATATGTTCTGAGCAATCAGAGGTAAAATTAAAAAACATCTAACACACTGAGTACTTACCATGTGCCAGGAAGTGCTCTGAAGGGCTTTACAATATTAACTCACTTAATCCTCACAACAAATCTATTAGCTTTGTTCTCATTTTATACATGAGGAAAGTGGAGTTTAGAGAGCTTAATTTACCCAATCCACCTTATACGTGGCAGAACTGTGATATGCCCTCAGGCAGTGTGGCTCTGGAGTTTCAGCTCTAGATCCTACTGTAACACTGAGAAAGCATCACGACCTGGACAGAAGGTGGAAGAAGAAGGCGTGGAACACGGAAGGGGAGGAAGGATATAAAAGGGTTGTAGAGGGCAAAGCTGTGCGTAGTTACAGACCCCAGGGTGTGCCAGGATCTTCAAAATATCTGGAAAAGATTATTTCTTTTGCATATCTGGAATTGAACATGTTATATTTGCAGGTGAGCATAATTGACTAGTACTGAACATGTCTTGTCTATTAAAGGAAAAGATGAGGAAATAGCAATAACTTTGGATATGCAATTTTCTGCTAATTCTGTGGTGAGCAGAGAGAGAACAACATACTCAGAGGCTATTTCTATGGACTATAAAGTAAAGAGAGATAAAATTTGAGAGCTACTGGTCTTCATTAAGAGGATAAAGGGTTGCTGATTGGTAATTCCTTTTAGTCTTTATAGAAGCTTTAACTTTAAAAGGACATTGCCCCTTGCTGATATTGGTGAAGCTTTTTGCTTTATGTGGAGTGGTTTAATTGTGCTCCTGCTTATTTGTTAGGTTTGCTGAGATATATTTAGATATAATCTATAGTCCCTCCTCCTAGAAAAAAAAAATACAAAAGCAAAAGTCAGCCAGCTTTGGGGGCACAATTCAAAGCCTATGTCTTTTATTGTGCATTGCCTCAGTTAATTAGCTTTCTAATTATGATTTATTCTAAATTGTGATTTTAAATCCATGCTTAGAGATTGTGTTGAGGTGACATATTACTTCAGAAATAATAGGGATTTGGTTATCTGCCTTTAGCTCTGAGAGCTACAAGCAAAGCATTGTTTCTGTGCTTTCCTTTTTCACACCCACCCTGGCTCTTTTAGATGTTCTACGGCACCCACTGGACTTGCTTATCAGCCAGAAAATGTGATCATTCAGCTTCACTCTCAGAAATCACCCATTTCACTTTGATTTCCACCTTGTCTTATTCTGCTCCGTTTCCACCTAGCTTTTTACTTGGCTTTCACCGCCTCTTGTTTTTAGCTGAATTTTTGGACTTGTGGTTCCTAACGTTCTCCTGTAACGCTTGGTGTCCTATTGCACTTCAGCCTTGACTCATCCTCTGGCTCCTCCTGGGCCTGGCTGTCCTGGATCGCATGGCTTGCTTAGTTTCAGCCTCTTGGGAGCCAAATGCTTGAATTAACCTGTGAGACAAGCACCTTGGCTGGGTGTATTTGGAACCCATGGACAAGGGACAGACATACCCATCCCTTGACCCTACCAGCCCTGGGAAAATTACAGGTAGAACAGGTTTGACTTCAGATACTGTCGTCCCCCTTTGGGTTCATCCTTTCACCATATAGCTAGAAGTTTTGATGCTGCAGTACACCATCAGAACAGCTCTGATCTGTGTGTCATTCTCACCAGAATTTGCTCTTTACTAAAGGAAAGGTATCTTATCTGTTACACCTAAACATGGATTTGTTTGAAAGATACTAGTAGATTATACTAATATGTAGATCAAAATAATAAATATGCCTGAATGAAATCTTCTGACTTATGTACTGAAGCTACCTTAATTTCTTCCTGGAACAAAATGAGGTATAAGTGAAAACAAAACAAAACAAAACTAACAACAGCAACAATACCTCTTGTGTTAGGAAGGCCTGATACTATGGCATATGCCCTGGCTCTCTGCTGGTTTCCTCCAGATCCTTTCTTCCTGGAAACAAAGCTGCCCAGCTGGAGATTACATTGCTCAGCTCGCCTTGCAGTTACATGTGGTCATATGACTATGTTTTGAACAATAGGATATTAAAGGATATGGTATGTTCAAATCTTATTTCACTTGCAAATTGCTATAAGTTTCTGGCTCCAGACTTTGTCTCTATCCTCGCTTGCTGTGGCTGGAAAGTCATATGAGAGAGCAATCTATCTTTGACTCCACAGATGGGGACCCCATGCAAGAGGATGGCAGAGCCTCAGGAAGGAAGCAACCTGGGTCCCTGGATGATCTTGTGGAGCAGAGCTGCTCCACCTGCCTATGCTGGCTCAGCTGCTACATGAGAGGGCAAAACATTTCTTTCTCACTTGGGTTCTCTTTATAATGGCAACCCTAACAAATACACAAACCTATGGGTAAAAAGAGTTGGAATCGTTACCCCAGGGAACTAGGGTTTGAAGAGCTGGGTTCTAGTTCTTTGATGTTTGAAAAGTTCTAGATCTCAGTCCTCCCTAGGAAGAGTAATTGCTCTAAGGAGCGGCTCTTTCTATCTTTAAAACTCTGTGTTTTCAAGCCTTTTGTTTCCTTTTACATCTCACAGGCACTTTCTAGTCTTTCTCCAAAAGGACTGGTCTTGATTAGTCTCCCAGCCAGAACTATGTCTGGAGAGGCACTGGCTGAGGGCCCACCTTCTCTCTGGAGGCCACCATTTCCCAGTGGAGGGTCTCCTTTCTGAGCATCCCTTGGTCAGGGCTTTGCAGGCTGAGGGTACATAGAAGCTTCATCATAGTCACTAGGGTGAGAGGAGAGCCTTCTCCTGATACACAGACCCCATGCTAACCCTCATCAAATATATGGAAGGTTTGCATGCTAAAGAAGGATTAGGCTGATTCTAAATCATCCCAAGAGGGAAGCGGGTGTGGCTCAATCGATAGGGCTCCCGTTTACCATATGGGAGGCCCCGGGTTCGCTTCCTGGGGTCTCCTTGTGAGGGCAGGCCGGCCCGTGTGGCGCGGTGGGCTGATGCTTCAGGACCTCACAGCAAGGGGGAGATAAGCAGACACAGAAAAAACACACAGCGGATGGACACAGCAAGCACAAGCAGCAAGGGGGGGATAAATAAATAAATAAATAAAATCTAAAATAAATGAATAAAAATTTAAAAAAATAAATCATCCCAAGAGATCCCAAAATAGAACCCAAAAGTGGGAAGTAGAGATTAAGAGTTGGACTAGGCAGGTGTGTGGCTAGAGCAATCATATATGGGAGGAGGCAGAGGCAGGTAAAGCACTATTGGAAATGTCCTGCAATGGAGAGCAATGGATATGCCTGAACTCCTCACAGGAAGGGTATTACTTGTGGTTGGAAAGAAGGTTGATAAATAAGCAGCGTTCTGTGAGCATGTGTGTGTGTGGTAGAGGGAGGGTGAGGATGAGGTAAGAGAAAGGGAAAGGACTGCCAGATGTAGCAGAAAACAAAATATAAACAAAAAAACAACAGCAGCAAACACACACACACACACACAAAAACAGGATGCCCAGGTAAAATTTCAATTTCAGTAAACAATGAATAACTTTTTGGTATAAATATGGTAGACTGAATAATGACCCCAGAGATGCCCATGTCCTAAGCCCTGGAACCTGTGACTATATTATCTTACAGGGTAAAAGGGACTTTAGTGGTCTGATTAAATTAAGGTTCTAAGGATCTTGAGGAAGGGAAGGTTAACTTGGCTTATCCGTAAGCATTCAATCAATCACAAGGGTCCTTATAAGAAGGTGGCAATAGGCCAGGGTCAGAAGAAGGAGAGGTTAGAGTGATGCAATTTGAAGATAGAGGAAAAGACCATGAACCAAAGAACGCTAGCTGCCTCTAGAACAGGGGTTCTTAAACTTTTTTTGTCCCACAGACCCCTTTCCTGGTCAAGTGAAAACCACAGACCCCTTACTAAGTCCGCACTATACTGTGTGTTATTTAATAAATATATCTCACCTACACCAACACGTCCCCAGAAGAATAATGCTTTTTTGAATTTCAGTTCAAGCTCACGGACCCCTGGTTAAGAACCCCTGCTCTAGAAGCTGCAAAACACAGAGATTGTGCCCTTGCAGCCTCCAGAAGGAACACAGCCCTGCCAACGACACCTTGATTTTAGCTCCATAAGACTCCTTTTGGACTTCTGACTTCCAGAACTGGAAGAGAATAAATTTGTGTTGTTTTAAACCACTGTTTGTGGAACTTTGTTTACCGCAGCAATAGGAAACGAAAACATTGCATGGGACATGCTTATGCTAAAAAAATTAGCCATTACTTAATTGAAATTCAGATTTAATTGGGCATCTTGTTTTTCTGTTTTTGTTTTCTCCTAAATATGGTCCCCCTGTTCTCAGGAAACATGCTTAAATAAACTGGCTCCTAAATAGGATAGTTCAGACTAATTGAAGGGCTTTTGTTTCACTGAGTGGCATGGGCAAATTTGGGGCCAGCCCTAAATTATTCAGAATGAGAGAGAAGAACCGGGTGCTGCTGACTGATACTCTCCTTCAGCCTTGCCTCTGTCAGTGCTTTTCAGCCTTTAATGTGTATCAGAATCTCCTACAGGGTTTTGAAAAACACAGATTGCTGGGCACCACCCCCTGAGTTTCTGATTCCGGAGGTCTGGGAAGTAGCTGAGGAATTACTTTCTCTGACAAGCTCCCAAGTTATCCTGATGCTGCTGGTCTGGGGACTCTGAGACCCCCGGGGACTCATCCGCCTTTCTTCTAAAGGCAGATTGAAGAAGGCTTCAGCCAACCTTGGCTTGAAGAGGCCCTGGAGGAGACACTGTTGAGGTCCTACCCCATACCCTGGGCCCACCCTCGAGGTCTCCTGTAGCCCAGGTGAACGGTGTCTGTCCATGTTGACAGCGTCCCGCCCAAGCCCCTGAGTCTCTCAGATTTTTTGCCTGATGGCTTTCTCCAGCACAAAGGCATCTTGCCCAGCCTGCCTGCAGGGCAGCCCAGCAGCGCCAAGAGATTTGTCACCCCCAGGCAGCCCAAGCTTCCTGGCCCTGATGGGACAGTTGAGGTGGGTTCTTCATGACTCCTCAGAGGCTTCAGTTGCCCACCACAAACTTAACATTCCCTTTATTGTTTCCACTCCTTTCCTTGTCTCACTTTCCCCATCCCTCTCTCTTACTTCCCAGAATCACCTCCTGAGGTGGAATTGGCCATCAGCTGGAGGTGGGGCACTTCCTGTTAGGAAGGTGAATAGTGCCTGGACCACATTTCAGCAGGAACAAACCAGAAGCACTTAGGAGCAGCCCGTAAGCCCGTAAGAGCACAAACTCTGGAACTACCCTGCCTGATTCAAAGCCCAGCTTTGCCACATACTGGCTGAGATGTTGGGCAAATAATCAGTGTCTTTGTGCCTTAGTTTCCTTGTCTATAAGCTGGGGAAAACGAATAGTTCCTACCATATAGGGTTTGGGGAGGATTAAATGAGGTAACACATAAAAAGTTCTTAGAACAGGGCATACACATAGGCAGCTCAATAAATGTTAGCTTTTTATCACATTTCTGGAGCAGGGGAGGAGGCTTCCAAATTCTTCCAACCCTGTTGTACCTTCTCTTCATATCAGGAACAGAACAGCCATCTCTCTGACACTTGCTAGAGCAGACAGCTGGCTGAGAGCGCCGCGTTCTCTCATTGTTTAGTGCTTTCTGAAAAGTGAAATGACTCTCTCTTGTCCTTCTGTTAGCCTGTTTTCCTTGTTGATTTTGGTAAATTACCAGTTAAATTTTTTAAAAAGAATAGATGGATGCAAGAGAGGACAGTCTTTATCATTTAAAGTCATTAGCAATGGAAGCTCCCCAATATACTTGCTGCTAGTCACAGTCCACAGGACGTGACAAGGAAGAGTAAAAATACTGTTTTCTTTTTAAAATATTATAATACAATGTATCCTCTCTAAAAATCTGGAAAATACAAAAATAGAAGACTATAAAGATCAGCCATAATAATCCTACTTCTTGCTAAGATATTGGTATATTGCCTTATATGGCATTCTCTCTATATATGTGTGTGTGAAAGATAGATGATATAAATAGATAGATAGATAGATAGATAGATAGATAAATAGATAGATGATAGAACAAGAAATGGGACTATACAATACATGTGGCTTTATAACATTTTTTCACTGTACAATATAGCATGAGCAACATTCTGAACCTTGAAATGTTCTTTCATAACATTATTTGTTTCTCTTTTAATTTTATTTGCAGAGGGTGACATCTCCAAATCAAAAGGGTATCTTACTATCTAACTAATGATTCTGAAAATAGAGGTAAACAAGAGACAAAGAAAGAAATCTATAGACATCCAGATAAAGCTGAAAGGGATTAGCTGAAAACAGCCAATAGGGAAATGTTTCTCACATAGATAATTTTTTGAGTGGAGCTAGGATCACCACACTTTTTCCTAAAGCTGCTAAAAAGATAGCATTCACAGGTTTTTAATCCCCTCTCTTGGACCCTACCTTCCCATAGGAAGAGTTACTAAAGATGGGTTAAGAGATATTTTATCAGCATTAGCAAGGAGAGTTATCAAGTTGATTAAATAGGATGAACTGACTTGTAAGCTAATAAATAATTCTGATTTCAATTGTGGGGAGCAGGCGAGGAGGCAAAAAGTAGAGATAGACTCAATTATTTGTTCTCTTCTTAAAGGCCATGAATATGAGTGAATTACACAGGGTACGTTCCTTTGTGGAACTAGAGAGTAGGGGTTATTTTTGTCTCTTTCAGGTACTTGATGTAGCGGACACAAGACATCTGCAGACTCTTCCCTTACTCTCTGATGACAGGGACACACTGTTCCACCTATTATGAGAGAAAAGGAAGCTTGCTGATATGCCTTCTTAATGTACCATGGAAAATCAAATGGTAACATACCACCAATCCCAAGCAGCATAGCCCAAAATTGATTTTTAATATTTATAATTACTTCCTAAGTCATGAAAATGTGCTAACTGTACTAACATATTATACAATGGTTTTAATAGAAAAGAATTAAGGATAAAAATAGGTTAAAGGATTTTAAGTCTATCTTTGAGCAGTTGCTGCCTCTAAACTAATTTAAAAATTATTTAATTTTAAGCAGTGCTTTGAAGAACATGGAAAGAATGAGAGACCCCATTCATGTTAATTCCTTTTTATATCATTCCAGTTGGCAAGTAAGCAAGAATGCATACCAGGAAAGGTCAAGGTGATTTGAAGGGAATGATGCCCCCCTCCCCCTCCAGCAAAACAGTCTAGTTGTGGAATTTAAAGGGAAATGAAAGCCACAGAGGGACTTGGAATAGTACCAATGGGGCAGAGGGTAAGAGGAAATAATATTGAGAACTTTGAAACAGAGACTTTGACTTTCATGAAGAAAAGATTGGAGATGTCAGTAGTATCTTTTAAAAAATGACATGATCCAAGTGGTAGGGAATTTGGGAACTCTTGCTGTAACATACTTTGCGCAGGAAGTAGAAGTAGAATATGAGCAGAGAGGATGAAAGGATTTGACCTGCTTGTTGATAAGTAGTCTGTGGGTAGAAGAGAAAGGAAGAGAGTACCTTAGATGGATCTGAAAAATGAGGCTCAGCACTTGGTAAGTATCCTAAACATGTGAATAGAAGCAACAGAAGGGTAAACAGTTGTAAATTGGTTTGGTTCACACTTCTTTTGTCCAAGCAGCTGTTGGATAAAAGAGAGTGAACCTAAATTAAACTCAAGAGTGGACATTAGTAAAAGCAAATATCTTTAAATTTTCCAAGTCTTTGAATTTCTCACTTCTTAATTTTTGCCTCAGAGAGGCCAGTTTGCCAAATTCTTTCATGTGCTAACATCTCAAAGTAAAGTAAACCTTGAAAAGGCAAACAAAAGCTTTGCTTATGCAAAATAGCACCAACAGCCTGGAGAACAGACACGAAAAACAGAACCTAAAGTGTTAACTTAGGCTAATTTTTCTTTACTGTTACTTAATTTGCATGTAAACAAGATCCACCACCCATCCAATCCTGTCTCCAATCCATAAAAGCAATTTCCTTTAGACCTTGCTGTTTATTCTTTTCAAGAAGAAGTTGACTATTGTTGGTTCGCAGCAAGGTGTAAATGGAGGCTATAGTCAAGTCTGTGTATCACCAGGCAAATTAGAAAGGATGAAATTATTGACTAACTCATACCTGTACCCAGAGAATCAAACAGCAGCATGATTTGTCTTTGTTAGCATTAGGAGCTCTGCCAGGAAAATGGACATGGCTACCTTTTTAAAATATATATATTGCCTATTTTACTCTTATTAAACAGGGGAGTTTGGCTATAGGTCATTTTACCACATTATCACCACTAAGTTCATAACTAACTTTCATGGAAGAGCCATTAGGTAGATGGTATTGATTATTTACTTTGACCAAATATTGAAGAGTGCAGGTCAGAACCACTTAAGTATTTTGAATTGACTACTCAATTAAGATAAAAAACAATTTAATTAAATTCAAAATGCAGACAATTGGCAAAACCATTAAGAAAAGGAATTTTAAAAATTGAATTAAAGTGACCAGTAGTTTGACAGATTGATCAAAAATGAATCTCTCTCTCTCTATATAGACCCATTTATATATATGAGTCTATATATCTATATCATATATCGTATCTATATCATATATATATATATGTTTTAATATAATATAGGACAGGCACAGAGAGGAGTTCATTCATGACTGCAGAGAGCATCCAACTTAGCTGAGCTTTAAAATCAAGGGAGTCTGCTAAGCAGGGATGAATTGTGTAGAGGGAGAGATAGAGCTGGGGCTTGAAGGTAAGATGGGTAAGAAGGAAAACTACTAAATGGATAGGGAAGGGCGTGGTGGTTCTCGGCCAATGCCCACCTTCCTCCCTTTTTTGTCTAGCTGATACCCACTACTCGTGTAAGATTCCACTAGCATATTACCTGTGTAGGACATTCTTCCTGATCCTAGATGTTCCAGTTCTGTGCTCTTCTAGCACCTTGGCCACTCTCCACCAGGTCATGTTCATTTCTGATCTTTGACTTTCTTCTCTGCCTCTCCTAATAAATTGTTGTTGTTGTTTTCCAGTCATTTATTGTAAAAACATATACTGTGCGCCTATAAGCACCAAACAGTGCTAGGCACTGGGGTTACATGAACAAGGTGGATAAGAAACCCATATTCATGAAGCTTATATTCTAGTGGGAGAGACAGAACATTTAAAAAGTAAACAAATAGGCAATGAAATAATTATAAGCTGAAATGACTAACTTCAGATAAGGCAGTCAGAAAAAGGCTTCCTGAGGCTATGGCATTTAGGTGGAGACTTGATGATAAGAAGGAGGGCATGGAAGGTATGTGTGGGGACAGGTGAGGGGGTATATGGCAGTGGGTTGGAAGATTCCAGGGATCAGTAATGGTATACACAAAGGGCCTGGTGTGGCATAGACTGAATGCTGTTTTAATCATTCCCTCTAAGAATATTTGGAAAGTGGGAAGTGAAGGATGATTCCGAGGACGCTGCCTTTAGAAAATGTATGGAGAATCAGGCTATTTCCTAAGCTGGGGAAAACAGGTGTAGTGGAAGCTGTGGCCTGCTTCTCCGGTTTCCCTTCAGGCAGAGCCTGCTGGGAATGTTGGCTGATGAGAGCTTATAGCTCTATCCCTCCCTGGCTCACCCCAGGGAGCGCCCTTCCTTAGGGCCAGCTCACAGCCAATGACTGGTTGATATGGTGGTATGAAGGCCTGGCCCCCTTCACCCCAGTTGGGACCTCTCTCTCCGGAGTTCCCTATGGAATCTGCTGAGGCTTTCATCGTAGATCCATCAGAGTTCAGCTTCTCCCTCTACCCAATCCTACTTCTCCCACTCTCAACACTCACAGGTTTTGGTCCTGAGAGGACTTCCTGATAATCCCCCTCCATGCAAATCTTCAACTCAGAGTCTTTTTCTCCGGGAACCCAACCTGAGATAACTGCCCAGAATCAAGCCTGGGGGAGAAATCAAGAATTCCATTTTGGACATTAAGTTTGAGGTGCCTCCATGACATCCAAGTTGGCATTTGAATGTACACGTCAGGACTCAGATGACAGGTCTGGTGAAAGAATCAATTTGGGAGTCATCAGCATCTAATGTATTTGAAGCCATGGAAATATATGAAGTCAACTAGAGCTATGATCAGGTATGATAGCCACTAGCCACCTGTGGCTGTTGTTTATTTGCTATGTGGTTTAGTGTGTCTGAAGAACTGAATTTTTAAGGTAAATTTTAAAACTGATAATTCAATCATTGGCAAACTTTTAAGAACGCTTGAAATAATGTGGGTATGTGAATCTACTTTTTCAACTGTAAATTTTATGAAATCTAAATAAAGCAAATATTTCCGATGAAAATTTAGCATCTAAATTGAAAAGTCCTAAGTGTACAATACATACAGGATTTTGAAGACTTAGTACAAAATATAAAATATTGCATTAATAATTTTTATATTGATTGTGTCTTGAGCTGATAATCTTTTGGGTATAATGGGTTAAATTAATAAATTATAAAATAATTTCACATTTTTCTTTTAAATATATTAATGTGGTTATTAGAAAATCGAAAATTACATAGTAGCTTGCATTATATTTTTGTTGGGCAGGCCTGAACTAGAAAGAGTGTGTACAGAGAGACGAGCAAAGGGCCTACACTTAGGTAGAGGATAAACACATCAGCCACAGCGACAGAAGGCATGGCTGGTGAAGGAAAAGGAAAACATGGAGAGTGTGGTGCTCAGGAGTGAAGTGTTTCAAGGAGAAGGTGATCATTTGTGTGGACTGTTGCTGAGAGGGAGCCTTCTGTAAGAACAGAAAAGTGTCTGTTGGATTATTTGGAGGGAGGATCTGATATATTTCTGAATTCCCAGTACTTGATATATAACAATCACTCAGTAAATGCTTGTTCAGTGAATTCTTGAATGAATGAATTGATGAGGTGAAATGAAATACACTGATTTATGGTTTCCAATTCAGAAGGAGAAAGCAAGGGGACAAAAACAAAGTTACTTCCTTCTTGTCTACATAAGACAGTTCTTTAAACTGTACAAATAAAAAACTGTATAAGCCCTATTCTGGAAAAGGGCTACATAAATGAATTGATGAGGATGATTTGACCAAATGTGTGAACTCAGTAAAGTTACATAACCTCTTTGAGTCTTTATAATTGGGAAAATAGTGTCTATTGTGGAGTGTTTGTGAGGATTAGATGAAATTATTTAATGTTTGTAAAGTAGTGCCTATGATATAACAAATGCTTAACAAGCATAGATGCTATTATTGTCATTGTTAATATTATTATTGTGAGGTCAGGTTCAATTTTGTTTCCCAAACTCTCAGAGAAGTTAATTTTACCATGTACCCTTGCCTCAAGGTCAGCCATTTCACAATGCTTATTAATGGGCACAGTAATAGGGAGACAGCAGTAAAGTATAGACCAGAAAGGGCAAATAAGTGGCACATGTGTCTCTACTTACTATTCCTACACCATAGCAGACATAAGTAATCAATTGTGATACTATTTCCTTCTGAGCCTCAGCATAGCCTCAGAATCTTCCCCAGTGTGCTCTTTCAGGCAGCTACCAGCACAGTGATTAAGAGTGAATGCTTGATTAGGAACCGAGGTGGCACAGGTGGCAGAACACCTCTCTCTCCTACATCGGAGGTCTCCAGGATGGAATCCTGGTGAAGACTGGAGGAGGATGAGAAGAGATGGCAGGAAACAGACACAGAGAATTGCCCAGCGAATGGACACAAAACAGCAAATGGGGAAGGGGGGGTTTTAAATGGATAAAGTAAATAAATAAATCTTTAAAAAAAAAAGTGAATGCTTGAAATGAAACGTATGTAGTAAAAACTATTTATTGATAATTAGTGCAAAATAGTACTAAGAGGAAAGCTGGCTGAAATTATATTATTATTTTTTTAAAGATGAAACTATGACTGAAGAAAAAAAGTGAGTTGATTAAGGCAATAAGTGAACTTGTTCTGATAGGAGAATCAAAGATATTATCAAAACATCCTTTTTCTCAGGATATTGTTTTGTCATAGTTAAGGAAAATGTTGAGGGTAGTTTAGGGGAAAAGACAATTTAGTAAACCATATGCTGAACACAGTGTTTTCAGTAACAGCCACTGAATAAACAGGGAAATATCATGTCCTGCCTTTAGGTTCTTCACCTTGCTCCTTTAAATGGAAACACAAGCACCTGAGGATATTTGAAGCATGACAAATATTGGAGCAAGCGCTGATGTAAAGCCCTATAAAGAATTTCCATGCCTGATCA